>CM056053.1:348383368-348545868 GCA_029574335.1 Rana kukunoris | reverse complement strand
CTATCCTTTTCAGAAGAGCATCTTCAATCACTTCAGGTGATCCATAGCATTGTTCTAACCTCCGCCACACCATTGCAAGTCCTGCAGTTGGGTCATGAACATGTACTGATCTGATTCTTTGGGCTTGTTCAGTGGACTCTGGTCCTAGCCATTTGACGAGCTGGTCAAGCCTTCCTTTATCTGTCAGCGTTAAGTCTTGGGTACCGCTCAGGAAAGATGACTTCCAGGCCCAGTAGTTTTCCGGACGGTCATCGAATTTCATGAGACCAGCGCTCACTATCTCACGGGTCATCAGATGATTTACCACTTCTATAGCACTTGTTGCATCTGGCGAATACTTCTTGGGTGTACACTCAGGGTATGGATGAGGTTGGTAAGGCTGATAAGGCGCTTGACAGAATACACTTTGTTTAGTTGGTGGTTCTCGTCTGTTGTAAGTCTTTCTGTTATAGTCCGGACTTGTATTTGCTTGAGGAGAGAGTATGCAAGCATCCGTTTGTCCTCTTGGAGGGTTGGCAGATTGGTCTCTGCGCATGCGACCATTTGACTTCCTACACTGAGGTTCTGATCCAGTCTTGCAATGTTGCGTAATATTGAAGTTGTCTATTGCTGGTGGAATCGATGAAGACCTAGGTGCATCATTGGGCTGCTGGTCAGTGTACATGGTTGCTTGTGACTGTACGTACTCACGGGTGCGTTGGATTGCGCTGTGGGATGACATCTGGTTTTCTATGCCGTTGAATTGAGCTTCAGCAGCTCTTCAGAAAACTTCTGCTTCGGCTAAGGCTGCTGCAGCGTTTTTCTGCTGTTTGAGTAAGTGTAAAGATGCTTCCACTTCTGCTTTTCTTGTGAGTGTTTCAGATTCACGTCTTGCTAATTCTCTCATCAATTCAGCTTCCTGCTCTGCATAAGAAGCCATGGCACAAGCTGCCTCTGCTTTTGCTCTTGCCTTAGTCGCTTTGTCGCTAACCGATGACAGACTTGTGATGCTTGAATGTCTAGAACTAGTACGTTTAAATCTTGCTGAATTGGCGCTAGCTGAAGTAAGATTTGTTTGACTGGACGCTCTAGACAGTGTTGCGCATCTAGACTTGGTTCTTGGCAAGCAGTGTGTGTCTTCCTCCTTATAGTAGCATTGAGGGTTAACAGTCAGAGAGTTAGTCTCTGTGTTCTCCATCTTGTTTTAGCTGGCAGCGTGGATAATGACACAGGCAATATCAGTGTTATAGTGAGTGAGAGAAATTAGTTTCACTTTCATTTGCATGTGGCTGAAAGGATTTGTCCTTTTATTGTTGAGGACGATTCAAAGCTGTTTAGTTGCTTCTGACAACGTTTTAAAGCCTTTTTACTGTAATGTCCCAGCTGTGTGTGTGTTGCTGTTTAGAGACACAGCTTAACATCAAGTATAACCGAATCCCAATGAAAGATGCGCTTGTTAATGAACTGATGCAGTCTTTACTGAGATATCATTCACAGGAATGTGTACAATAGCATGTGAAAATGTGTGATATGATTTGATTTGGTAAAACTGTAAAACAAACATAAAAAGACAAATGTAAGCATGGCTATTCAAGCAACATACATTCTACATAGCTAATACAAAGGATTGGGCCTAACATGTGCTTGCTTGCTACAGACTGAAACACACATTATACTAGCTGTGCCTAGCATCCCTCTATATAAGCTGAACTAGCAAACCCCTTTACTTACAGGCTTTGGTGTTCATCAGCTTTGCAACCTGTAATAGCTTCTAAGAAGTCCTGAGGATGTGCTCACTTCTGTAGCTGGAGTTGAAAAGAAAGGATATGTGCATGCTCTATAGGAGTACAGGGAAAACCCGCCTCTAGGCTTCAAGAACATGGAGGGTCTTAAAGGAACAGACACTGCCGAGTGCCATGCTTATAATATATACTGTGAAGGCAGCACAATCCTGTTTATTCACTGTCCAGTGCAGCTGAGGCTGTAGAGAAAAGCATGTGTGTTTAAGCTTTGAGTGCACACCCTAACGCAATGGGCTGCACACACCTATGATTGCAGCATAAAGAAAAAGCACCAAACGTAAACAGCTCACAATTTTTTTATTTAAGATCAACAGGTATTTATTGCACTAAGGAACCTATATAACAAAATTCTTTGACGGTAGATGTAACAGACCGAAATGGTGCAAATAAGAGAAGATCATCATTAGGATTACATACACTTTAAAGTAGAAATTTATTTTTAAAGTGGCATTAAAAAATATTTTTATGTCATGCATATCCACTGCTTAATGGCTCTGTATTCTATTTTTCATTAACCACTTCAGCACCGGAGGATTTGCCTGCCAAATGACCAGGCCACTTTTTGCGATTCGGCACTGCGTCACTTTAACTGACAATTGCGCGGTCATGCGACGTGGCTCCCAAACAAAATTGACGTCCTTTTTTTTCCCACAAATAGAGCTTCCTTTTTGTGGTATGTTATTACCTCTGAGGTTTTAATTTTTTGCGCTGTAAACAAAAATAGAGCGACAATTTTGAAAAAATTCTATATTTATAACTTTTTGCTATATTAATTATCCTCCAAAAATATATATATATATAAAAAAAAATGTTTCCTTAGTTTAGGCCGATACGTATTCTACATATTTCTGGTAAAAAAAAATCACAATAAGCTTTTATTGATAGGTTTGCGCAAAAGTTAAAGGATCTATAAAATAGGGGATAGTTTTATGGCATTTTTATGAATAATTATTTTTTTACTAGTAATGGCGGCGATCAGCGATTTTATCATGACTGCAATATTATGGCGAATATATCGGACACTTTTGATGCTATTTTGAGACTATTCACATTTATACAGCGATCAGTGCTATAAAAATGCACTGATTACTGTATAAATGTGACTGGCAGTAAAGGGGTTAATCACTGGGGGGCTAGGAAGGGGTTACGTGTGTCCTAGGGATTGATTCTAACTGTTAGACGGCGGATATCGAGTCTGCGGGTCCCGCGGGCGCGGTCACAGAGCTCGCAGCAATATACGTCATATGTCACTTTGCCCAGCTGTGCCATTCTGCCGACTTATATCGGCGTGAGCCGGTCGTTAACTGGTTAAAATGTTTCTTACTGCGTTTTCCTGCCTCCTGTGACCTTCCATAGCTCTCTTTTTCACCTCACTTCACTTTGCTGGGGGACAAGCAGTGTACTTTAGTTGCAGTCATGTGTGCTGCTTTATGCACACTACAAACCCCACAGTCCATACTCCATCTCAGGAGAGAGCAAGAGAGGTTGGCCACATTTGACAATACTCCCACCCTCCTTCCCAAAAATAAGTCTAAATGGGCCCTCAGTATTAGAAAGTACTGTTAAGGTATACAGTACTGTGCATAAGTGTTAATAGATGCCATATTAAATGAACCGAAAAAGAAATTCAAAGCAAATCAGTATTTGGTATGACCCTAAAACATTAATTCTTTTAGGTACACTTGCACACAGTTTTTGAAGGAAGGGCAGAATGAAGCATACAGTAGGTCTCCTGTGGATGTAGGCTGCCTTAAATCCTTATGTCTCTTCTTGTAAATCCAAACCTCATTTTCTGCACCCCTGTTGCTATGTTTTTGTGTATAAGGTGTGGAAACAAGGCTAAGCAACTCAACTATGCACAAAAATATAGGAGGGGGGGGGGGGTGCAAACAGATGGCAGCAGGTGCTCTGGTCAAAATTTGGAATATTTGGCTGTAGCGGAAGGTAGTTTGTTTGCAAAGGGCTGGAGAGCAGTATAATAACGAGTGTCTGCAGGCAACAGTGAAGCATGGCGGAGGTTCCTTGCAAGTTTGGGGATGCATTCATGCATATTAAGTTGGACATTTGGTCAGGATTATTGGTGTCCTTGATGCTGAGAAATACAGGCAGATAATTATCCATCATGCCATACCATCAGGGAGGCATTAGATTGACCCCAAATGTATTTTGTAGCAGGACAATGACCCCAAATATACAGGCAATGTCATTAGGACATTTCTTTAGCATAAAGAAGAACAAGGAGTCGTGGAAGTGATAACATGGCCCACAAAAAGCCCTAATCTCAACATCATCGAATCTGTCTAGGATTAAATAAAGAGACAGAAGGATTTAAGGCAGCCTACATGCACAGAAGATCTGTGTTTAGTTCTCCAAGATTTTTGGGGGGCTAAGGACATTAAAGCGGGGTGGCTGAGGACTGTGACGTTGGGGGCTGAGGACTGTGATGTAGGGGGCTGAGGACTGTAATGTGGGGGGATTGAAAACTGTAATGTGGGGGAGTCTGAGAACAGTAAAATGGGGGGGGTCTGAGAACAGTAATGTGGGGGGCAAGGGACTGTAATGTGGGGGGACAGAAGGCAGTAATTTGGAAGGGGCTGAGGACTGTAAAGTGGGGGTCTGAGAACCGTAACGTGGGTGGGCTGAGGACTGTCATGTGGGGGGAGCTGAGTGTTGTCATGTGGGGGGGTTAGGATGTTAAGGTTGAGGGGGGCTGAAAACAGTAATGTGAAGGGGACTGAGAACTGTAATGTAGGGGGGCTGAGGCAGTAATGAGTGGGGAGGGGAATGAGGACTGTAATGTTGGGGGGCTGAGGACAATAACATGGGGGAGGACTGAGGACTGTAATTTTGGCGGCTGAGGACAGTAATTTGAAGAGGGCTAAGGACTGTAATGTGGGGGCTGAGGACTGTAATGTGGAGGGACTTAGGCATTAATGTGGGGGTCTGAGCACTGTAATGTGGGGGGCTGAGGACTGCAATGTAAGGGGCCGAGGACTGAAATGTGGGGGTAATTAGGCAGTAATGTGAGGGATGATGTAAAAAGGGTCAGAGTACTCTGCAGTGAAAATGGGCAGAAGATATTGTTGGTGAGGGGTTGATTTGACACCACTACTGTGATAGGGGTTTTGGGTGGGTTCTAAAGGGGAAGCTGTGATCACGAAGAGATCTTGATGTGAAAGGGGAGAGAATTGTGAACTGGGGACTGAGGATACTGATGTAGAAACGGGTTGCACTACCCACAAGTAACCCTGACCCTTTTTTTAAAACTGCACTACACCAAACTGCATGGTGCTGCAACAACATGCGGTTTAGCACCCATGAAAATGCACTACAGGTGCTAAGAATTAATGCCACTGCTGCACTTACACTAAAGTGCAAAGCATTCCCCTGCAGGTCAGACACGTGCATGAACAGACCTCTGTGAGATTTAATTCAATACCCCTGCCCTAGACTGTTCAATGAGCTGGAGCGAATGGGCTTTTGCCGTATGACTGGTTTCTCTGCACTGTTTTGGGAAAGAATTGATTAAATCCACAGCTTCTAGGGGGGGTTAGTGCATTTATTTTTTTCCCTGCAAAATTATTTGTGTTTATTATTTTTTCCTCAAAGGTGAGGCTTACTCTTTAAATCCACCCGCACAACTTTGCCATGGTGAATTTCAGCTTTAGGAACGAATGGTATAATAATGCTTCTGCATAGAAGGCGGCAACGTTGACTTTTGTACATTTATTTTATGATAGAGCTGCTGGCTATTATTCTATCTTCTGGTAAGCATTGTTGAATATACTCGGCAGCAACCGATTTAGCTAAAAGCTTGGAAAAAAAGATAATAGTAAACCTTGACAGGGCCAGTCATATTGTTAATCTTTAAATCTGAACAATACAAAAGAACTGACCCACTGCACTGTATCCACTTACAGAATAGAAGATCTGAATTACAAAAAATGTACAGAACGTCAAATAATGTGTAAAATCATATTTATTTATATTTATATATCTATACAGGCTTTCCATTTCTTGAACTGTAACATTAGCATCATAAACGGTTCAAAGATACAATGCTACAGATCATTTTTCAAATACCTGTAAGATATGATAGTTACTGTTCCAAAATACAATTTTAATATGTAAGCCTAAAGCGCCCTCTATTGATAAATATGTGATATGCCATTTATATTGTGATTCTGAATGCAGTAGCTAGTATAGATTAAATTCATAAAACAAGTTCTTCCAAAACCGCATCTACTTATATTTAAATGTATTTATAAATAACCAAAAATGTGTATATTTTAAAATACAGTTCTTTACTGGGCTTGTTTTATTTGTGTTTTTTATTGATGTTCTGACTGGTTTAGTGTTATGATTTAGGCTAGGTTCAACCTAAGGCAGCTATGACATGATCTAATTTTTATTAAAGTTTTGTAGTAAAACATCACAGTTTTTTTCCACGGTAAATGTGTGTTTTGACAGCGAAGGAGACTAGGGGCTTTTTCAGCTAAGGGATGCTGATTGGTAAATAGGATCTTCATTCTAGAAAGAAAAAATAAAAGTCAGCAGCTACAAATACTGTAGCTGCTGACTTTTATTAAAGGACACTTACCTGTCTAGGGATCCAGTGCTGTCCTCACCCAAGCTTATAAAAAAGTGTTGTGCTGTGAGCAAGTGAATAGCGTGTGAACCTGGAAAGATAAAATAGGCAATGCAAAATTGAATGTGAACAAAACCAAAACATAAAAGTCCAAAGTGAATAATAAACATCTATGGAAGGTCCATTAGAGTTCAGAATAAAGTGAAAGGTCTTTTTTGGATGATCCAGGATGAATGGACACACTTACTGTATAGCACCTGGGTCAAACAGGCACTTTTGATGGAATGACCTCAAACAGGAGCTCCACCCAATGTTGAATGAGGACTGTCAGATATCCATGATAGACTCCAAAACATGCGATAAATCCCATCAAGTGGTGTGCATTAAAAACAAATGATCCGCACATAGTGTGATACTGTTTGACATTTAATGGTAAAAAAAGGGGGTTTACACTAAGGCAATGATTCCAATAGAACAAAAACGTGATAGAACAACTTTGGAATGAATAAGAGCTGGAAGAATGGTCAAACATTCCTATAGACAAACTCCTAAACCTTGTGGACAGCTTCCTAGAAGAGTTAAAGATGTTATAGCTGCAAATGGTGGACCAACTCAATATTGAACCCTACGGACTAAGACTGGGATGCCATTAAAGTTTATGTGCGTGTAAAAGCAGGCGTCCCAAAAATGTTTTTATCGGGGAGACTGATATTTTATTAATGCAGTAATGAATTCTGTATTTATTGGCATATAACACTCACTTTTTTACCCTGAAAATAGAGGGTAAACTGTACCTGCGTGTTAGGCCTCGTACACATGACCGAGGAACTTGTTGGAAAAGACACATTGTTTTCCTCGACGAGTTCCTTGTTAGGCCTGTTGAGAAACTCGACAAGCTGTCTTTGCATGTCAAGACCAAATCTCCTCGTTCTCAAACTCGGTGACTTTAACACATACAACGGCAGGGGCTGCTTTTGCTAATCTCATGTTACTGCTTGTTAGGAAAAAGTTTGGTAAGAGGCATTTTCACTTTTCAGTCTGTTACAGCATGACAAATGTGCTATCTGCATTACAAATACAACTTTTACCGCAGGTGCCCGGGTTTCTAAGCATACACACCAACGTGTTTCTCATGGAAAACCAGCCCAACGAGGAACACGACAACTCCTGTAGAGGAAAAAGAGAACTTACTCTATTTTTTCCTCGTCGAGTTCCTCGACAGTTTTCTCGATGAAGCATACACACGACCGTTTTCCTAGGCAAAAAAGCTCTCCCACCAAGTTTCTTGATAGATTCTGTCGAGGAAACCGGTCGTGTGTACGCGGCCTTATACGCAGGGGGCTGTGGATAGTTTTTTTCCTGAAACTTCCCTCTTAAAGTTAGGGTGTGTATTATACGCCTGTGCGTGTTAAAGACCAATAAATACGGGTATATTATGATTTGTAATTTGACACTTACAGACTTCTTTTACAGAAAGTGTGTGAAGGATTTGTATATTAAAATATTTATATAAGTGAAGTTGTTAGTTTTTAATAAATCAAAGTAAAAGATACATTTATTTAAATTAACTGAAGTTTGAAAACTAAAGTAACGAATAACATGGGCAGAGGGTGCTGTTTCCTGTGCGGAAGTCAATAGTACAACAGAAGATGTGGAGCCTACAGTTCTTACAAACAAGATAGTCACTACTCCGATGCCCCAGGAAGATGTCCCTTAAGACTAAACCTACGTAGGGCATTGTGCATAACAGTTACATCAGTACGCAGCCGAAGAAAGTGAAGCATTTTCTGTGTTATGTTGAATGAGTCTTTTTGTTTGGTAGCACTGCTATCTCATACAATAATAACTGCTGTCCATAATACTACACTATGGAGTTTTGATCTGTGTTTCCTCCTGAACTTTATTGAGCTTTTAAGACTGATTTTGGCGTTTTGAAACGTAAAATAGTCTGATCCAGCCATCCATCCAGGATTTGTGCTAAAGGGCTGTATGTCCTCTGTGAAAGTGGGGTCTATTGCTTTGGTAAGCAGTTCTGTGTGCAGGTGGAGGAGCACTGGACAGTTTTTTACAGATGCATGTTTTTTACATCTGGATGGACTCTGTTTTATCATTGATTATTATGGAGTACAGTGATTCATGTAGACTGTATAATATTATGTGTTTGATATAAAAGATAAATTGTTACATGATATCTGGGATTTTATGTATATCTGTTGAGGTTATAATTTAATTTTTTTCTCATACCAGTTTACATGCCCTCAACATGGGGGGTGTTTTGCCAGGGGGGACCCCTCCCTGTCAAAGGGCCTTGTCTCTATATTGATAAGGACAAGGACCTCTCTCCCACAACCCTGGCCCAGCGGTTGTGGGGATTTGCGGGAAGGGGGCTCGTTAACAATAAAGGGTCCCCCAGTTACCAGGCCAACCCCTATGTAAATAAAATAAAAAGTTAGTGGTAAATGAAAACACAAACAATTTACAATTACAATTCTGTTACTATGATGATAATTTTAACAGCAATGTTTTATACTGTTTTATACTGTCATAGTTACATAGTTAGTCAGGTCGAAAATTCTATTTTTTGGCCTTAAACAAAATGCTATGTGTGGCAGAAAACTAACACTGCACATCATCATGAACACACCATCCCCACCTGAAACATGGTGGTGGCAGCATCATGTTGTGGGGATGCTGTTCTTCAGCAGGGACAGGGAAGCTGGTCAGAGTTGATGGGAAGATGGAAGGAGCCAAATACATCATAAATTGTTTCATAAAACTGTTTACCCTGTTTTGCATAGTGCTGCTAATCTCCTCCAGCCTTTTCAGCCACTTCCTTTCTACGTGTACTTGCTGCTTGTCTCGGCATGGCCATTTGTAGTCATAACCAGGGGCACATTTGACAGGATAAGAAGATAGAGTCAAAAATGTGAGACAGTTGTTACCTGATAAGTGTGTGAACAAGGGCCTTCATGGCAGGATCACCAGATATTATTTTAATGAAGACTGTATGTTAACAATGTTAGGCAAAACTAGAAATTACAGGCACATGTAAATTTGTATATGACATTTTGTCTTTGGATTTGAATATACTTTAAAGGGGTTGTAAAGCTTCATGTTTTTTCACCCTAATGCATCCTATGCATTAAGGTGAAAAAACACCTTGCTGTCATGGGCCCCCCAGCACCTCGTTTGACTTACCTGAGCCCGGTCACCTGCTGTGGACGTCCCCCAGCATCCTCTTTTCTACAGAGTATGGCCGTTGATTGGATAGATTGATAGCAGCGCAGCCATTGGCTCCCGCTGCTGTCAATCACATCCAATGACACAGCCGCTAGGGGGTGGGACGAGTCATACACACGGCGTCTATGGACGCCAACTCTATGACATGGGAGCACGCCCGCAAGCTAACCCCCTCGGGAAAGAGCTTCCCAGAGGGGGTTAGCTTTAGCGGGGAGGGGCTCCAGAACAGCAGGATCAGGGCCACTCTGTGCAAAACGAACTGCACAGTGGAGGTAATTATGACATGTTTGTTATTTAAAAAAATCGAACCTTTACAAACCCTTTAAAGCAGAAATTTACCCGAAAACCTTGTATACAGTGTTAAATATTTGCTCAGACTGTTCAGTGGTAAAATCCAATGTCTTTATTGGGTGCTTGTGCATCATTCATCTCATGATAGGTGCATTTTAACCAGCTATTAAAAACCAATACCTTGCCCCTCAAACTGATTTAAGTTCGAATTAGGGCAATGCCACAGCTTTATTGAACTTGCCAACTGTAACAATATTCAAAATACCACATAACAATGCCAGGCGCAGTTATACCGTGAGCATCCATAACAAAACACGGATAGTCTAAGAGGCCTATCTCCACCATCAGTGCGAGACAGGCATTTAACTGATCCCAAAATTAAACTTGAGGGCATAGCCCATAAGGCAATATCCATTGGTGGCAAGGTAAAACCACAGATAAAACGATGAAACTCACAATGAGCAGGTGGGTGGGCAACTCTTGTGACAACAGAATTGACAACAGAATTGGGACATGCCCTCACGTAGCCTTTTCTAGAGTTCAGGCTTCACCCAGTCAACTCATACCTTAGTGCCCAATCCATCTTAAACTTCTGAGGGTTCTATTTCGATTCATTGACCACCCCAGCAAAAAAATGGTTGTCTCTGCTACGATCGCTAGTCGCCTGGACTATTGTAATGCCCTGTATCTAGGACTCCCTAATAACAACCTGCATGGACTCCAGCTTGTCCAAAATGCAGCTGCGCGGCTACTCACGGGTGCTTCCCGTAGAGAGCATATCACCCCCTCTCTTGTCGCCCTGCATTGGCTTCCTATTTTAAAACGGATATTGTTCAAGACTGGTTGTATTATGCACAGGGTATTCTATGGTTCGGGTCCAGGTTACCTCCGTGCAAGATTCATCAAATACGTTCCCTCCCGCCCCCTCCGTTCCAGTACCTCCCTGGATTTTACGGTGCCTCACTTTAGGAAGGCCCGTCGAGGAGGTCGCTCTTTTTCCGTCCAGGGGGCGAAATTTTGGAACAGTAACCCCCTGCCGATTAGACAGGTTAGCAATCACCTGGCTTTCCGTCGCAAACTTAAAACCCACCTGTTTACCCAAGCCTATGGCTGAACCAGTAAGGAGTGTTTTGAGTCCTTCTCATGTTATATTAGGTTTCTCTCTTCTTAGTACCCCTTTTAATTGCTGCGGTCAGAGCCACTTAACCTCCCTGTTTTGGTTAAGACCCAAGTAACTGCCAAGCTTCAAGCAGTCAAGGCTCCCTTTCCCTTGGAGGTAGGGGGGTCAAGAGGCCTTCATTCTTGGCACTGTGCAGAAGAAATATTTTGCGCTTCACTCTTTGACAGTCCTGTCATTGTGGCAGTTCCAGTTGTGGCTGCACACCTAGATTCCTGGACTTGTGACTCTCAGTTTTACTTAGCATTCTCCAGAGATGCAACTGAATAAAAACTGAACCATGTATGAATGGGGTGTCCTTTTGACTGAAGCACTGAGAGAATTAGGGTAAGCAGGGAGAGAAATAAGGTAATGCATCCAATACAGTGCTGGTTTCAGTGTTCAGTGGTTTCCAAATATTGAAGTTAGAAACCAATGGAATATGTAGATATCGCATGCCTGACAAAGGGGTCCTGCGTGGCTCCAAAACATTGCTCTAAGATTCCACACCCTCTCCAAGGCAGCAGGCTGGCAGCAGCTGGTGGAGTTAAAACTACAGCTGCCAACAATGATATCATTGAGCTAATATGGCCACATGGTATTCCCAGGCTGCAGCACATTGGCTGGTCCTGATAGTGCCCTTCCAGGCTTGGCAAATCATGGGTTCATGTCAAACCCAGGCTCATCCTTACTGATGACCACTGATGATGTCTCCTGTACACTTATCCCTAAGGCCGCGTACACACGCTCAAATCTGTCTGCTGGAAGTGGTCTGCCAGACCGTTTCGTGTGTACACGATCAAACCAATACGTCCCAGCAGACAGATCTGTTCAAATCGGTCTGTCCGACCGATTTGAACAGATACATTTACTCGTGTGTATGGGGCCTAAGAGAAGGAGCATAGGCGCTGGTCTTTTCTAAGTCATTAATTAATTAATTAATTAATTAATTAATTCATGTCTATAATTGGAATTTTCAGTAATATTTGGGGATACAGGGGTTGATTTGTAGTGTTTTTGATGTGTGTTTTTTTAAACATGTTATTAAAAGAAGCGCACCTGGACCTGCAGTTAACCATAGACCAGGCACATTGGGACAAGATCTGGGCCATTATATTATAAAATATTGCAAATAAGTAATTTTTCTTCATACATTTTGGCAAAAATGTATACTGCTACATATCTTTAGTAAAAAATAACCCAAATTAGTGGATATTATTTAGTCTGGGTGAAAGTTATAGGATCTACAAGCTATGGTGCCAATCACTAATAATTCGAGATTTTTCTAGGGTGTGACGGAAAATATTAATTATATGAAGACAGGAGGCGAGTATCTTGCATTAATCTTTCCTTTTAATGCTCATAGCAGAACATTTAACATTTTAAACAAACTAAAAACTTTTCCACATGGAATGATGGAAGAAAAAACTACATATCCCATCAGTCCTAGCGTCCGTGTAGCTCCCACCCCTTTGGTGGCCTGAACCTATAACTAGGACTGTCCTTGTGTGTATCCTCCTCTTTCTGGAAGCGAATGTCCCATACCGGATAACTCGAGGAAAAAACAGCACCATGACTCTTCGGTTAGCTGGTCAACCGACGACGACGTTAGTCCAGGAAGTAACTGGTGATATCTTGTCCTTAAGAAAAACTCCAACCGGGAGATCATAACCAAGATTTCGTCCCAACGGGGACCCAGGAAACACTTCGTCAAGCGCCTACAGGAACCTAGAATGAAGTTCAGTACCCTGAAAAAAAAGAATAAAATATATCCGTAATAGGGAGGGTAGGGAGGGAAGATACTCGCCTCCTGTCTTCATATAATTAATATTTTCCGTCACACCCTAGGAAAATCTCGAATTATATTTCAGACAGGAGGCTCATATCTTGCAAGTTCAAAGCTGCACATACTGAAACACATCATGTAATACAAGCAAACACATCATGAAATACAACCCAACTTGGTCATGCCTGCCTAATATCCAGTAAACAGCCTTAAGAAGGGAGGACAGATGAGGAAACATGATCCCCTGGTCTGAAGTAAAAGTGACGAAAAACCGTTTCTGAAGACCAATCGGTCTATAACAGATCTGATAATGAGCCCCCTGACATAACCACCTTAGTGGCCATCGCACCCCTGGTCGAGTGTGCGCCAAAGAGGGATACATCTATACCCGACATCTCCATTACCGACCGTACCCATCTGGCCAAGGTGGCTGAAGACACCGGGCGATGTGGTTGTACGTATGAGATTAGCAACTGAGGAAAATCTGGAGAGCGTAGGGTCGAAGTAAAGGATTCGTATGTCTGCAGACAACGGACCACACAGAGGCGCGGGTGCGCTTGAAAGAAAGGGTAAAAAACTGAATGTAGGTTGGTTTTTGTCCTGCGAACTATAGAAAATTTGACCCCGTCAGGTGAAAATTGCCGCCTAGAGATATCTAAAGCTCTCAAATCAGATATTCGTTTAACAGAAATTAAACATAGTAGAGTAGTGAGCTTAAGAGACAAATTCTTCAGGGTTAACCGATCATTGTCTTCCCAGGAGGAAAACAATCGGAGTACTCTAGAAACATCCCATGTCGCTTGGTATCGTGGACGGGGTGGACGTTTGTATTTAACACCGCGTAATAAGCGACACACAAGAGGGTGTTTGCCTACAGGTATAGCATTCACCGGGCAATGGTATGCCGAAATGGCCGATCTATATACGTTGAGGGAACTATATGACTTTCCTAGTTCGTAAGATTCAGCAAGGAAATTTACTACTGAGGAGACAGGGGCATGAATGGGATCAACTTGCCGTTGATCACACCAACGGACCCATAACCCCCAGGCAGATCGATATGCCGATCTAGTCCCTGGGGCCCAGGCCAAGGCAAGGAGGTCTCTAGCCGATTGTGAAAAGTCTGAATCTGATTCTGGCATCCCGAAACCAACCAAACAAGAAGTGGCAGTCTGCCTTCCAGCAACAACGGATGAAGACCCTTGGTCGGATTTGTCAATAGATGAGTTGAGTGGGGAAGCAGTCTGGGGTAGTCGATTGACATGCCCAGAACTAGCGGAAACCACGGTTGTGTCGGCCACCAGGGGGTGATCAACGCCACCGTCGCACACTGATTCATTATGTGTAGGAGCAGTCTGGCGATCAACATGAAGGGGGGAAAACGCCTAATGTATCCCCTCCGGCCACAATTGAAGGAATGCGTCCACTGCTGTTGCTTCGGGATCCGGCCTCCAACTGTAAAAGCGGAGAAGTTGCAGGTTGAGTCTTGAAGCGAAAAGATCCGTGTGAAACAGACCCCAGAGCTCCTGTATTGACAGGAAAACCGATCTGTCTAAAGTCCAGTCGCTGGCATCGGACAAGTAACGGGAGTTCCAATCTGCCACATAATTGGATACCCCGGGAATGTATTCCGATACAGGTAGAATGTCTCGGAGAAGACAGAAATTCCAGAAATCGGACGCGATGTCCGCCAGTATCTTGGATTTGGTGCCCCCTAGGCGGTTGATGTATTGTACTGCCGCCACGCTGTCCATGCGTAAAAGAACGCAACATTTGGACCTCTGAGAGAGGAAACTCCTGACGGCGAAGAATGCTGCCAAGAGTTCTAACGCATTAATGTGAAGGGATAATTCTTCCACGGACCATGTCCCTCCTGTGGAGGCCTGTCCACAACGAGCCCCCCAGCCCTGTCGGCTCGCATCGGATTCTAGGATGACATCTGGGCGAGAGTTGAAGATAGTCTTGCCGTTCCATTCTATGGCATGTTGGAGCCACCATCGCAGTTCCTCCTCTGATTCCGAACAGAGGAGGACTTTGTCCGAATAACGGAGGCCCTGCCTCAGGTGTGAGGCTGTGAGGCGTTGTAAGGCCCGGTAGTATAGGGGAGCTGGAAAAATTGCCTGGATGGAGGCTGATAGTAGACCGACTATGCGTGCCAGGGTTCTCAGTGATACCTGACCTTTGCGCAAAACTGCCCTGATTTCTTTCCGAATCAGAGACAGTTTGGACTGGGGTAAGCGTAGGATCGCTTGTCTGGTGTCTACAGTGAAACCCAAAAATTCCATCTCCTGAGTTGGGAGCAGTACAGACTTCTTGTGGTTGATGAGGAAACCCAGTTCTTCCAATAGTGACACCGACCAATTTTTGTGTAATTCGGCTTGTGATTTTGAATGGGCCATGATTAAGAGATCGTCTAAATATATGATAAGACGTACTCCTCTGCATCGTAGAGCAGCCACCACTGGCTTCATTATTTTGGTGAAGCACCATGGGGCTGAAGAAAGGCCGAAGGGCAGGCAGGTAAACTGCCACATATGATCCCTCCATTGGAACCTTAGAAATTTCTGGGAAGAATGGTGTATTGGAATTGTCAGATATGCATCCTTCAGGTCTATTTTGACCAGCCAGTCTCCCTGGGAGAGTAGGTCTCTTAATAAATGAATCCCCTCCATTTTGAAGTGACGATAAGTCACGTATTGGTTCAGCTCTTTTAAATTTATAATCGGACGATAGCCACCGTCTTTCTTTTTTACCAAAAATAGTTGCTGACAAACCCGGGGGAAAGAGGATCTACTTCTATTACAGCTAGTTTTGACACCAAATCCTGTACTTCCTCGTCTATGAGACGAACATCTTGCTCCGAAAAACGAATCGCATGCGGTTGAATCGCCATGATTGGGTGAGAGGCGAAATCTATTTGATAGCCTGCTACCGCCATTAGAATCCAAACATCTGCCGTAATCGTGTGCCAGACGTGGATAAAATGTCTCAGTCTGCCCCCTACCGGTATATGAGAAGCATAATTCTTTGATAAACTTACCAGTGGGTGGTCGTGACCTGGGGAAGCCTCTGCCACCGCGTCCTCTCCATGGACATCCTCTGGGAGGAAAAAATGGTGCTGGTTGTGCCACTGGTACTGAATATTGCTGCTGCATGGGCGAATAAGGTTGAGCGGATGCTCTAGGATAGGCCCTGTAATAATTGTTTCGACCGGCAGATCGGCCTCTCCCTCTGCCGGTCCTACCAAAAACCTTGGACCACGAGCCTGATTTCTTCAATGAGGTTTGGGCTTTGTCTAAGCTTTTAAACAGACCAACAAACCGATTAATATTTTTCATTAGGTCATCTCCGAAAAGTAGGCCCTCTGCTGAGGGACCCGGTTCTGACTCTGCCAAATGAGAGAGTTGTGGGTCTAGTTTCATTAGGATCGACCTGCGACGTTCAACGGCGCAGGCCGTGTTGGCTGAGGCCAACAAACAAATGGCACGTTGTGCCCACCCTCAAAGTTGAACTAGATCTACTGATCCCTCAGTGGAAGCTGCTTGCTCTGAGAGATTCAGAATTTTTGTTAAGGGACCAGAAAGATCTAGAATATGGTCTTGAATTAATTTAAATGAGCGTTCGATGCCCTTCTTGGCGTGTTTGCCAGATTTGGTTAGATACTTGAGCAGTACCGGGTCGATCTCAGGTGTGGTAGCCACCTTCTTTGGAATAACGGGTCTGGGGCATTCTGCCCTTAGTTTATTCCTATTCGCTCTATCCAAACTTTTCCGTATCCAGTGCTCCACATACTGGGATACCTGTGGGAGGGGAGTCCAGTCCCCAGATCTGGGGTGTGAAATACTTTCTGGATTGAAAAATGGCTCGCCTAGCGAGTCTAAAATCGTTTCTGATGGTAGGTCTGGATTGGCCCCATTATCAGTATTCATTTGCCCAGCCTCCTCTATATCGGAGTCAGAGTCATCTGATGCAACGATCAGTGATCCTTCTGAAGCATTGTCCTCTGATTCCTCATTAAAGGAGTCCGGTTTTGTCCGGTGGACAGATTTAAATTTTTTCTTTGAAAACTCCTTGATTATCAAGGGTCGTTCGCTTTCAGTATGGCTAGGGCGGCAGGCCGTGGAGGGTCCTGCATCAAGCATAAATTCTACTTCCCCTGCCGGGGAGTCGGAACAAGCAGCCAAATGTTCGCGCTTGTAAAGGGCCTTGCCCTTCTTTACCACCTCAGGATGGGTAGTAGGAGGCTTGGTATGAGAAGCCAGAGCTGCCTGTATGGAACTGCTAATAAGCTCCTGTATTTGTGCAACAGTTAAAAGTTGCGGGTTCTCAGGGGTTAAACCTGTAAAGGTATTTACTGGCATATCAGCTTCTTCAGCCATGTTACAAGAGACAATTGAAATTAGATTATTCCAGATATAGGGATTAACTATAGCAGACCACTCTAAACCGAGTGCTCCGCTCAGAGACCGGAATAAGTATCTATATAACAATAATGATTAATCCTAGTCAAAAGAAGAGGTTTTCTGCCAGCAAACCGTTCCCCTCACCGCTCAGCAGCAGACTAGCATTGCGGTGAGGAAGACGTGAGTACAGGCTGAGACGTCTCGCGAGACTACGAAGCGAGAGTTGTGATTGGTTGGCGCGCTGAGAGAATGAGAGCGCGCGTGCGATACATCACCCCCCCCATGCCGACCACCCGCGAGATTACGGCCTATGGCAGGGAGGGGGAAGTGAAGGAATAATGGCGACCGCAGCGCCCTGTGTTAAGGAAGAACACAGTAGACAAAAAATCGCAAGGTAACGTTTCCACCGCTAACCAGCGGGGAAACAAACGAAAAATCAAAGGAATATGAAAAGAACTAGAAATGGAAATAATGGATAAATTAAGATAATGAAATAAAAAAGGATAATAGCATAAATAAAGAAAGTTAACCCACTATCCACAATGCTATCATTAAACCAAAGCAAATATAGTACAAATGAGGAACAATAATAAGATACTTATCTCTGCCATGAGCAGAAAGAAAGAGGAGGATACACACAAGGACAGTCCTAGTTATAGGTTCAGGCCACCAAAGGGGTGGGAGCTACACGGACGCTAGGACTGATGGGATATGTAGTTTTTTCTTCCATCATTCCATGTGGAAAAGTTTTTAGTTTGTTTAAAATGTTAAATGTTCTGCTATGAGCATTAAAAGGAAAGATTAATGCAAGATATGAGCCTCCTGTCTGAAATATAATTGATCAATTTGATCACACCTGATGTGCTGACATCTCATTTCTTGAGACCCTAAAAAGCCAGTAAAGTACAAATACCCCCCAAATGACCCCCTTTCAGGGAAACTGGAACAGATATGGCTGCACTGATGGGTGCTGATAAGGCTGGTCTAATGAGGGTGCACTGATGGGTACTGAGGGTGCACTGATGGAAACTGATGAGGGTCCACTGATTATCTGGCACTGATTTGCACTGATAAGGCGGCAGTGATGAGGATCCACTGATGAGCACTCACTTATGGGCACTATTGGGCACTCTAGTGGCACTGATGAGCGCTGTAGTGGTGCAGATGAGCACTATAGTGGCGCTGATGTGGTACTGATGGCACTAATGAGGGACTGGGCACTGATGGCACCGATGGGCACTGGTGGCCCCGATGAGCAATGTAGTGACACTGGGCACTGATGGAGCACTGGTGGCACTGATGGAGCAATTGACGGACACTGGTGGCACAAATGGGCACTGTAGTGGCACTGGTGTGGCAATAATGGTGCACTGACGGACACTGGCGGCACCGATGGGCACTGGTGGCACTGATGAGCACTGGTGTGGCACTGATGAGCTCTGACGGACACTGGTGGCACCGATGAGCACTGTAGTGGCACTGGGAACGGTAGTGGCACTGGTGTGGCACTGATGGAGCACTGACGGATACTGGCGGCACTAATGAGCACTGTAGTGGCACTGGTGGTGCACTGATGGGCACTGGTGGCACCGATCGCCACTGGTGGCACCGATGGGCACTGATGAGCATTGTAGTGGCACTGATCACTGGTATGGCACTGATGAGCACTGATGGACACTGGCAGCACTGATGAGCACTGTAGTGGCACTGGGCACTATAGTGGTACTGGTGTGGCACTGATGGAGCACTGACGGACACTAGAAGCACCAATGGGCACTGACATGGCAGAGGTGGCACTTATGGGCATTGTAGTGGCACTGGTGGGGACGGTAGTGGCACTGGTGGGGACTGTAGTGGCACTGGTGGCACAGATGGGTACAGTAGGGGCACTGATGGGTAATGTAGTGGCACTGTGTGGCACTGCTGGGCACTGCTAGGCACTGCTGGGCACAAAATATAATGTCACTCACTTGTGTAATCACTTCTCTCCTCACACGCTGTATCGGAGTGAGGAGAGAAGAAAAGAAGACCTCAGGATGACCTTTTTGTTTACATTTTGATCGCTCCCTCATTGGAGGGAGCGATCAAGTGGTGAAGAGCCGCTATCATTGGCTCTTCACCGTGATCCGTGTGCGAGCACGGACACTTCCGTGAGCGCGCCCCAGGGGGCGCGCAAGACAAGGAAGTGCACGAGGACGTCCTCCCAAAACAACTCGACCGCGCTATAGCAGTATTTTTGCTATAGTGCGTTTGGCAAAAGGTTAAAATATATAATGCCAGAATACGTTGTTGCTAAGGCAGGAAACATGAGCTTCCACACAAAAAACAAATGTCCTTCTACACAGCATGCTGGCAGAGCACATGCTTGTCTGCTCAGGATGTGGCTGCTTTCTAAAGAAACCAATCTGTCATACACTTTGTTTTAATGCCCAAGGGATGTATTTGGCAGTTTTAAATGAAAGTTAATTTGTATGTAGAAAACTGTGTTACAAGGGATAAAAGATAAAAGAAATGAAAGGGAAAATGTACATGATGAGGTACATATGTGTCAAAAATGATGTGGCATCCCATTCAAACTGTGTCCAATTCCATTCAAACGGTGTTGCCCACCTCAGAGACTTGTGAGGTAACTTTGCTTTGTCTGACATTTATTCTGACACTGAAAGCCTCACCAGAAAATGTTTCCTAATGTGATAAGTTTACAGTATTCCTTTATTATTTCATTATTTTTCTTGATCACAGGGTCATATTAAAGTGTATCTCCACTTTTTTTCCATTTTCTTTTAAATAATTTAATAATATTAGAAATAGTATCTATTTTTCTGTTTATGGGGTTTGGGAATTGGGATTAGCAGACAATGATCTTCAAACGTTCCTTTTCCTGTTTCTCTTTGGTTCACTGAGTATGGTAAGCAGTTAATTAGGTTATTGATATCTCCAGATTCTGTATTCTAGGGAATGCATATTTTTTGGCTGCAAAATGTAATAAAAAGTGGAGGGCACTAGAAGAATATAGGTAATTATAGAATAAAAAATGTCAAGTAGGTTAGAGATTTAAAGCTCACTGCAGTTTAACTACGATATGTAAAGGAAGCCTATACTAACATGAATATTGAGGCAGCCATTTCTGACTGCTCCTTTTGAACATGCTAGTTGTCTGCCTGGTTTCAGAACCACTTACCTGAAATAAGAATCCAGGCCAGCAGTTCTTATGTCACTCAGATTTTACTGACTTCATAATTGATTTTGGTCAGTGGCTCACAAATATTGATGTCAGGGACTTCCAGGAAATTAGCAAAATGTTGGTGAGCAATAACAGCCTCAATAGGTCAATCAGCACAGGTTTCACTTTCCATAAGATACTGTGAAAATCTTTTTTGACTTTACCAAACCTTAATACACTTATTTTATGATAAACTTATATCAGATTTTATTTCGTTTTCAATACCCAGATTTCTTTTTGGAGCCATAGATTATTATATTTACGCTGGAGTGATAAAGGACAGATTGCTAAACTATTCAGATGGCAAACTGCTTATTAGCACATTAACATTGGTAAACAGCTATTTATTTATTAACATTCACAGATTTATTCATTAAAGCTTTAAAAACAGTCTGGAATAGTTCCATTTTGATTCACACTCCGGTCTAATATTGAGTTTTGCAGTATCTGAAGAATTAATCAAAGTGCTGCCAGTATAAACATAGTGTTGATATGTGTCCAAGATTTAAAAAAAAAAAAACACAAATTCATCTATATTTAACCAGAACTTGGATATGAATCAGTAGTTCTGTACATATTTCATGCCTGTGTGTTTTTATTGTGATAAATTTTCCATGGTGCCCCCAAACTGAATTCCCCTGGTATCACTGCCCACAGCATTTTAAAAGGAGTGAATTTGTTTTCTAACTATAGAACTTTACTTTCTTGGCTGAGTGTTCAGCACCATCCATTAGAGTGAAATGTTCTTGTAGAAGGCTACAACATTCAAAATTCAACATTCTTTTTTTTTTTTACATTCTCTGTTTTTATTTTATTTTTTGCAAGAAAGCAATACAGGAAACATTGAAAAGAAACAAGCAAAATCCACTAAGACAACCCATATGGATATTACATTACGTCTCTCTCTTCAACTATATTAACACTTCATAGTTTACCTCAGAGAGAAAATTATAGTATAGAACATCGCCAGTAATTTTAAATCCATTACCCCAAGGGAGAGATATCATACCCAAGTTACTATTCCTGCTACCACTTAATTTCCTTCTTCGCCGGTTATTATCTCTCCACCCTAGTTATCCATATATTCCATATATACAGTATAGACATTCTCTTGATTAGGCTAATTCCCTCCCTGTCTCCGTCACTCTTCCTTTCCCTTTCTCTCCATCATTCCCTATCCCCTTATCCCCTCTTCAAGACCCCCGTATCAACAGCTCCTCCTCCTCCGTCCGTGTATAACCACGGATCGGAGGAGAGAGAGGGGAAAAAATTACCCCCCCCCATGCACGATATCTATACCTCTTTCCTATTTTCTTTTTTTCTTCCCTCCACCTCTAATTATTATTCTTATTCCCCTAATAACTTTTTACCTTCCTCTGATTGTGCAAATAATTCCCAGGGTGCCCATATCATTTTAATTTGCTCTTTCTTATCTATCGTCCTTGGCAAGAGTTTCTCCATTATTCCTATTTTCCTAACTTTTTTAAGCCACATAGATGTTGGAGGTACTTTAGAATCTTTCCACTTTATTGCAATGCAGCTTTTTGCTGCATTTATCAAATGACATATCATTGAGCTTGTGTATCTTTTAAGAGGGATTTGTGTATGGTGTAATAGGAAGAACGCTGGGTCTTCTGGAATCTGATATTCCGTAAATAATTGTGTGATTCTCCGGACTGTTTGCCAAAATTGTCTTATTATTGGACATTCCTAAAATATGTGTAGCAATGTCCCTTTTTCCCCACACCACATCAAAATTCTACATTCATTATGTGGGGCTCATAAGATATTCCTTCAGCTTTAGAGAAAACCTGTGATTGAAAACATGCGAGATTACTAGGGTTAATATCTCCTGAAAATACTAGGTGCTTTGCAGTCCTGCTGTCCCTCTGATTTCAGTACTACGTGAGACACTCTTCTGGAACAAATTAAACAATTTACCTTTTTCTTATTTTCCACGTATGCATACTTGTTCCAAATTGGTGACATTCAGGCCAGTGGGTAAGCACTACCAAGCTATCAACTTGAGTACAAAGGTTCTTAAAGTTCTGCTTCAGCCTTTCACCACAAACAATACCACCACTTGCTTATAATTAATCATTGCAGAAAAAAAAGTTAAAATCCTTTTTAACTCACCTTATTGCTCCCATCTCTGCCTGAATGATGTAGACACATTCTATTAGCTGTATATTGGCAAGGTCCTCTAATGCCCCGTACACAGGATCGGAATTTCCAATGGAAAAAGTCAGGCTGACTTTTTTCCATCGGAAATTCCTGACAGCGTGTATGCCCCATCGGAGTATTTCCATCGGAAATTCTGATGAATTTCATCGGAGTTTACCTAGAGAACATGTTCTTTTTTCCTCCGATGCAATTCTGTTGGAATTCCGATGTGAATTTGGTCGGACAAAGGTCCGATCGTGTGTACGAGGCATTAGGCTCTAAAAGCATGATGATCTCACAACAATGAGATCACTGGTCTTCACCACTGTAGTAGATCGGCAGAGTCAAATAAGATACAAAAACTGCTTTGTGGGACCTGTGTAATGGTGGGTGAAAGGAGGAGGCATGGCAAGGATGGGGGCACTTTTGCTTTTTCCCAGAGTTGGGCTTTAAATTTAAGTGTTTGTGTGTATAGTTTATAATTGGTAAATAACTACTTTCTTATTTACTTCCTTTAGAAAGTGTGGACGGTTTTGTACGTGCAATCCAATCATGGTGGCCTGTAAAGGAGTGTGGACCCAACCCTTTTGGAAGGCAGTCACTGGTGAATTTCTGGCTATGCTCATATTTGTTCTTCTAAGCATTGGTTCAACCATTAATTGGAGTAAAAAAGAAAACCCTCAACCTGCAGATCTGGTCCTTATTTCACTTTGCTTTGGATTAAGCATTGCAACCCTAGTGCAATGTTTTGGACACATAAGCGGAGGCCACATTAACCCTGCAGTTACAATTGCCATGGTTTGTATGAGGAAGATCAGCATTGCAAAGTCAGCCTTTTATATCGTTGCACAGTGTCTGGGTGCAATTGCAGGAGCAGGAATCCTCTATGTAGTCACTCCATCTGATGTTGCTGGAGGATTTGGAGTTACTGAGGTAATCACCAATTCTACTCTTTTATTTAATCTAACAGAGAAGCATTTATTTTTTGTTTAATATGTTGTGATGCAAGCAAGCATTTAATTCTGCACAGCATTTTTTTGTCAACGTACTTGTAGAACTGCGTCATGCCCCCAACCCTTCAAAACCGATAATTTATGCCGCGTACACCCAATCAGAAATTCCGACAAGAAAATCGTGGATTTTTTTCTGACTGAATTTTGGCTCAAACTTGTGTTGGATACACGCGCTCTTACAAATGTTGTCTGAAATGAACGTGGTACAACACTACAACAAGCCAAGAAAAATGAAGTTCAATGATTCTGAGCATGCGTGTTTTTTTGTGCGTCGTAATTTCCGACAAGAACTTTTCCCATTGGAAAAATTGAGAACCAGCTCTTAAATTTTTTCTGTCAGAAATTCCGACAGAAAAAGTCAGATGGAGCCTACACACGGTCAGAATTTCCGACCAAAAGCTCACATCGAACTCTCCTTGTCGGAATTTCCGATTGTGTGTATGCGGCATTAGATTAAGTATTTAACTCATTTGCATGCAGTCCTTTCTAATAATCTAATAACCAATCAGTGATGTACCACCTGGAGATAAATCACCTGTACAGTGAATCTTTTTTAAAGGATGTTATTATCTGTAACTAAAGAAAATGTCTACTTTGCCAACTAAATGATGTTTACTGCCAAAAACCGAAATTCTGTTTCCTCGCTGTATGGCTAACAAGGGGCATTCTCCACCTCATTGGCACAGAGAATTCCTACAGAAATTACATATTGGTTTCGTGACTGGCTCACTGCTTTTCCCAGAAGCCTGCAAACAGCTGGCAACTTAGTGGCAACTCGTGCAACAGGATTTTAACAGTAAGGCCTCGTACACACGATGAGATATGTCCGCTCAAACTTGTCCGACGGACAGTTTAGAGCGGATATGTCTTATCGGATTTCCCCGCCGGCAGACAGCGTGGTGACGCGGCGGTGACGTTGACGCCGCCACGTCACCGCTACGTCATGCACCAGGAAATAAACACTTCCGTGCGCATGCGTCGGATCCATTCACAGGATACGACGCATGTGCGGGAGGATATGTCCGCTGGTTTCCCGTACTAACCAGCGGACATATCCGAAGGACAGGTTTGTAGCGGAAAAATTTCAAAGCATGCTTTGAAATTTGTCCGATGGACAAACCTGTCCGCTAGCCCGTACACACGATCGGATTTGTCTGCTGAAACGGTCCATCGGACCGGTTTCAGCGGACAAATTCGATCGTGTGTACGCGGCCTTAGGCCGCGTACACACGATCAAATTCATCTGCTGGAAACGGTCCGACGGACCGTTTCAGCAGACAAATTCGATCGTGTGTACGGGCGGACAGACAGATTTTTCCATCAGACAGATTTTAAAGCATGCTTTGAAATCTGTCTGCTGGGAACCAGTCCGTCCGACATGTCTGCTGGTTAGTACACTAACCAGCAGACATATCTGCCCGCACATGCGTCGAATGGATTCGACACATGCGCGGACGTGTTTCACTTCCTGGTGCGGTGACGTGGTGGCGTCAACGTCACCGCCACGTCACCGTGCTGTCTGCCGGCGCGGATTTTGGTTTGATCGTGTGTACACGATCAAACCAATATATCCCAGCAGACAAATCCGATCAAATCAGTCTGACAGACCGATTTGATCGGATTTATTTGGTCGTGTGTACACGGCCTTAAAGAAATGCAGATGATGCTCCCTTTTTTATTACAATAGCGGGATTGCCAAGGTTTTAATAATGAAGGAAATTTTTCCCACTCTCTCAATTTAAGAGTTTCAAGAAAGGACATTGTAAGGAGTGTGCAATAAAGTAAAATGTGCAATAGAGTGCAATAGAGTTTCACTTTAAGCTTAGATTGGAAGGAAGTAGACAGCGCGAGGGCTAATGCTTTAGATTAGAAGGAGGCAAATTCTATGTTTACTATTATTGACTCCCACAATTACTTTTTGAGGTCTCTCTATACCACTCTTAAGCAATATTTATTATGTGGAGCTCTGTTGACAACCTTTGGAGGACCAGATCAAGGACAGGATCGTGGTTGTTGTTATAGCATAAAAGTGCATCTGGGTTTGATAACGATTATATTATACAGTATGTAGGAATAAAATGATAACTAAAAAATAGTAAAATAAAAACATTATATTTTACATTTTATACTGTGTTTCATTTAAATATAGCCCTTTTATTTAGTATTTTTTGTATTTAATACATTCATAGGTGAATGCAAAGCTTTCTCCTGGTCACGGGCTCCTGGTTGAATTGATAATTACTTTCCAGTTGCTTTTTACCATTTGTGCAAGTTGTGATTCAAAGCGCGATGATATCACTGGATCAGTAGCACTAGCAATTGGATTTTCTGTGGCAATAGGTCATCTGTTTGCTGTAAGTATAACAACCATTGTAGATACATTATGAGAACGTGTTGTTATTTAATAAGTTGACATTATTGTGGGTCAAACATTATAGGAAATATGTTTTAGGGCCCATTCACACCTATTCATTGTGGGTTACTGCAGCACATGGATATGTGTTGCAAGAGTTAAGGCATTGCAGTGCCATTGAAATGCAAGGCCGGATCCACACTGCTCCGACATGAAAGTCAGATGACTTCTGATCCGACTTTTCCCTGCCACTTCATGTCAAACTTTCATGCAACTTCAATGGACGGGAACCGACCATCCCAGGCTCTTTGAGTCTGGTATGAATCTTGAGAGAGGTAACCCCATGTCAAAATAAAAAAAAAAGTTGGGGATCCCCCCTCAAGATCATACCAGACCCTTCAGATCTGGTATGGATTATAAAAATATAAAAAAAATGGTGTGCGTTCCCCCCCAAAATCCATACCGGACCCTTATCCGAGCATGCAGCCCAGCAGGTCAGGAAAAAGGTGGGGTGAGCAAACTCCCCCCGCCTCCTGGACAAATACCAGGCCACATGCACCCAACATGTAGGCGGTGGGTGCTTTGGGGCAGGGAGGGCCATGTTGATGGGGACAAGGGTCTCTTCCTGACAACCCTGGGCGGTGGTTGTGGGGGTGGGTATGCAGGCAGGGGCTTATCAGAATCTGGAAGCCCTCTTTAACAAGGGGTATAAACACACAGTTCTTGGTTCTTCCAGGGGGAGAAATGACTGATCATATGTTTTTTATACAATGTATGAACAGCGATTTGTCATTTCCCCTAGTCAGTCCCACCCCTTCAGTTAGAACACAATGAGGGAACATAATTAACCCCTTGATCGCCCCCCCCCCCCCCCTAGTGTTAACCCCTTCCCTGCCAGTGAAATTTTTACAGAAATCAATGCATTTTTATAGCACCGCGCAGCTTTCGAATACTGTGCCGGCATATACCGAGCGCAGTACACTCGGGTATAGTCGGGCAAACTCAGCTCCTCTCGCGCTGATGTCCTGGACGTACAGGACGTAAGCACGAAAGGAGCTGAGCCTGCCTGACTATACGCGATATGTTCGCTATAAAAATGCCAATGGTCCCAAAAATGTGTCAAAAGTGTCCGATGTGTCCGCCATAAGGTCACAGTACCGATAAAAATCGCAGATCGCTGCCATTACTAGTAAAAAAATATATAAACAAAAATGCCATAAAACTATCCCCTATTTTGTAGATGCTGTAACTTTTGCACAAACCAATCAATAAACGCTTATTGAGATTTTTTTTTTAGGAAAAATGTGTAGAGGAATATATATTGGCCTAAAATTTTTATATATTTTTGGGGGATAGTTATTATAGCAAAAAGTAAAACATATAAAAAAAAATCAAAAGTGCCTTGAAAAATTATTTATACCAGTTGAAATTTTCCACATTTTGTCATGTTACAACCAAAAATGTAAATGTATTTTATTGGGATTTTATGTGATAAAAAAAGTGGCACATAAGTGGCACATAATTTTGAATTGGAAGTAAAATAATACATGTTTTACATTTTTTTTTTACAAATAAATATCTGAAAAGTTTGACATGCATTTGTATTTAGCCCCCTTTACGCTGATACCCCTAACTAAAATTTAATTGAGCCAATTGCCTTCAGAAGTCACCTAATAAGTAAATAGAGTCCACATGTGTGTAATTTAATCTCAGTATAAATACAGCCATTCTGTGAAGCCCTCAGAGGTTTGTTAGAGAACCTTAGTGAACAAACAGCATTTTGAAGGGCAAGGAACACACCAGACAGGTCAGAAATAAAGTTGTGGAGAAGTTTAAAGCAGGGTTAGGTTATAAAAAAATATGCCAAGCTTTGAACATCTCACAAAGCACTGTTCAATCCATCATCTGAAAATGGAACGAGTATGGCACAACTGCAAACCTACCAAGACACAGCCGTCCACCTAAACTGACAGGCCGGGCAAGGAGAGCATTAATCAGAGAAGCAGCCAAGAGGCCCATAGTAACTCTAGCGAAGCTGTAGAGATCCGCAGCTCAGGTGGAAGAGTCTGTCCACAGGACAACTATTAGTTGTGCACTCCACAAATCTGGCCTTTATGGAAGAGTGGCAAGATGAAAGCCATTGTAGTAAGAAAGCCATATGAAGTCCCATTTGCAGTTTGCCAGAAGCCATGTCGGGGACACAGCAAACATGTGGAAGAAGGTGCTCTAGTCACACGCTATGTGTGGCAGAAAACTAACACCGCACATCGCCCTGAACACACCACCCCCGACGTGAAACTTGGTGGTGGCAGCATCATGTTGTGGGGGTGCTTTTCTTTAGCTGGGCAAGGAAGCTTGTCAGAGTTGATGGGAAAATGGATGGAGCAAAATACAGGGCAACCTTAGAAGAAAATCTGTTAGAGTCTGCAAAAGACTTGAGACTGGGTTGGAGGTTCACCTTCCAGCAGGACAACAACCCTAAACATACAGCCAGAGCTACAATTAAATGGTTTAGATCAATGCATATTAACGTGTTAGAATGGCCCAGTCCAGACCAAAATCCAAATGAGAATCTGTGGCAAAACGTGAAAAATTGCTGTTCTCAGGTGCTCTCCATCCAATCTGACAGAGCTTGAGCTATTTTGGGCTATATTTCAAAGAAGGATGGTCAAAAATTGCACTCTCTAGATGTGAAAAGCTGGTAGAGACATCCCCAAAAAGACTTGCTGCTGTAATTGCAGCAAAATATGGTTTTACAAAGTATTGACTCCGGAGGGCTGAATACAAATGCACACCACACTTTTCAGATATTTATTTGTAAAAAAAAAAATTAAAACTATTTAGCATTTTCCTTCCAGTTCACAATTATGTGCCACTCTATGTTGGCCTATAACATAAAATCCTAATAAAATACAGTTTTTGGTTGCAACATAACAAAATGTGAAAAATGTCAATACTTTTTCAAAGCACTGTATCTGTAATTTCCAACTTTCACCCCACCTTCTCTATGCTGTATGAGTGGAAAGAGTGGAATGTGTTCCTCCATTGGCATACCCCAATGGAGAAACAACTGGGTATATATAGATAAACTGGAGGAGAGTCAATTAAGTACTGATGAGTTGATTTTAAGCTAAATAGCTTTTATTTGAAAGTGGTTTCTCTGAGTATTGGCAAAAGAAAAGGTTGCTTTAATAATAATAGATACAACATCCATCACTGCCCTACTCCTGGGTAAATGGGTAGACATTCTAAGGATGATCATGATAATATTAATAGAGAATAGGGTTTGATTACGGTATATTAATTTATGATGATGGTGATAATGTAATGTCTGTCCTGATGATGATCAGGTATGTTGGAGTAGTACTATCTTAAGCTAATCACCTGCTATGGTATGGTAATGGTATGGACAATAATGTCAAATGCTTTTCATTGTAGAACAAAGCTGATACATTTACATTTCCCTATTTAGCTGCTTTCTTTGTTTTATGTTTAATCCTTCAATAGATCAACTATACAGGAGCCAGCATGAATCCAGCTAGATCATTTGGTCCAGCTGTCATTATGAACAAATGGGAACACCACTGGGTAAGGCAAACTAAATACACTATTTACAATAAAATTGTTAAAAGTCTAATAAAATAGATGCAGACATTATATATTGCTATTAGAGATCCTTATTTGGGCTATATTGAGTGGTTTGTATTGCACAATTTTTTTTTTTTTGTTTTACCTTTAATCACTTTAAGCACTTGCCTACAATTGTGATGTCATACAAGGCTATACCCATATGAAATGTGTGCTCTTTTTATACACTCAAATAAAGCTTTCTTTTGGTGGTATTTAATCATTGCTGGTCGATAAAACGGGCCAGGGTCAGTCAGTTCACGTAGAAAGCAGTCCAAGCGGTTGGCAGAGGCATAGTCATAAAACAGGCCAGGGTCAGTTCACCTTGAAGGCAGTGGCATGGTTATTTAAGGATTTACAGAAAATGGTGAGCACAGATGATGAAAATGGGGAAATGGTTAAAAATATAAGCTAATATTTTTAGGGATGTATGATGACGTAGAAAGCATTCTTGAATGCATAGACCAGGTTGGGAGGGACACTGGGGATGTGTGGCATATGAAGTTGTCTTACAGCATCAGAGCGAAGGTTTTCGGGGGGGGGGTCGTTGCTGATAGATCAGGAATGTCACTATTTCTTTGATGAATTTTAGGAAGGGAATGGGGCTTTATGTGGATTTGGTGTAGGTGATATATGCATTGTAAATTGCCAAATGAAAAAGATAAATTGCAACTTTCTCTCTCCACTAAGTCTGGCTGCAGCCATTTTAACTGTGAAGCTGAAGCTGCTGCCTGTTCATTTCCTGTATTTACACAGACACACACATACACATATATACAGACACATACAGTATCTCACAAAATGTAGTGATTGTACAGCTTGTATAATAGTGTATTTTTGCTGTCCCCTCAAAAAACTCAACACACAGCCATTAATGTCTAAGCCGCTGGCAACAAAAGTAAGTACACCCCTAAGTGAAAATTTCCAAATTGGCCCAATTATCCATTTTCCCTCCCCGGTGTCATGTGACTTCTTAGTGTTACAAGGTCTTATGCCGCGTACACACGGTCGTTTTTTGCGATGAAAAAAAACGACGTTTTCTGTGAAGTAAAAAACGACGTTTTTGAAACGTCACTTTTCAAAGACAATTTTGCATACACACCATCGTTTTTTCACAAAAAGCGAGGTTACGTTCACCACTCTTTTCCATTGAAGCTCGCTTCATAACTAGCTTCTGGGCATGCGCGGGTTGAAAAACGTCGTTTTGAACGACGTTTTTGCTACACACGGTGACTTTCTGTGAAACAAAAAACGACGTTTTGAAAAACGACACAAAAAATTCAAGCATGTTGGAATTTTTTTTTGGTCGTTTTTTTTAATACAAAAAACGACGTTTTGCCCACACACAATCAATTTAAATGACGTTTTAAAAAACGTCGTTTTTTTTCATCGCAAAAAACGACCGTGTATACGCGGCATTAGGTGTAAATGGGGGAGCAGGTGTGGTAAATTTGGTGTTATCGCTCTCACTCTCTCATACTGGTCCCTGGAAGTTTAACATGGCACCTCATGGCAAAGAACTCTCTGAGGACCTGAAAAAAAGAATTGTTGCTCTACATGAAGATGGCATAGGTGATAAGAAGATTGCCAAGACCATGAAATTAAGCTGCAGCATGGTGGCAAAGACTAGCGGTTTAACAGGACAGGTTCCACTCAGAATCGGCCTCTCCATGTTCGACCAAAGGAGTTGAGTGCACATGCTCAGCATCATATCCAGAGGTTGTCTTTGGTAAATAACTGTATGGGCCAGATTCAGGTAGAGTTAGGCTGGAGTATCAGTGATACTCCAGCCTAACTGTCACTTTAAGCCGGCGTTTTTGTTTTCTGTAACCAGAAAACAAGAAACGACGGGTTGGAGTTCCGATGCGAGCGGCGTAATTGAATTTCGCCATCGCATCGCAACTTTAATTTAAAAATGGCGCCGGGGGCGTTCCCGCTGATTAACGCCGAAAAAATATGTTAATCAGCGGGAATCGGCAATTCACGATCGTATTCGGGCGCGACGCAGTGACTTTCCGACGTTTCCGTAAGCGATACGCGGCGTAAAGATAAAGCAGCCCCCTAGTGGAGTATCCTATGTTAAGTATAGCCGTCGTCATCGCGTCAAAAAAAAAAATTTGCGTCGCTTGCGTAAAACGTCCATGAATGGGGATTTGACGTCATTGACGTTCACTGACAGAATTTGGAGCATGCGCACTGGGATGCATTGACAGTCGACGCATGCGCAGTACGTTCGCCGCGGGATCGCGCTTACCGTACCCGCCCAATTTGAATTCCGCCGGCTCATTTTCGATACGCTGCCGCAACTTTAGGAGCAAGTGCTTCATGAATAACAGCACTTGCTCCTAAAATTTCGCCAGAGTAACGTAAATGAGAAACGTTACTCCAGATTAAAGATGCTCCCATCTACCTGAATCTGGCCCTATGAGTGCTGCCAGCATTGCTGCAAAGGTTGAAGGGGTGGGGGGTCAGTCTGTCAGTGCTTAGACCATATGCCGCACACTTCATCAAATTAGTCTTCATGGCTGTTGTCCCAAAAATAAGCCTCTTCTAAAGATGATGCACACGAAAGCCTGCAAATAGTTTGCTAAAGACAGGCAAATTAAGGACATGGATAAACCAAGATAAACTTATTTGGTTCAGATGGTGTCAAGCCTGTGTGGCGGCAACCAAGTTAGGAGTACAAAGACAAGTGTGTCTTGCCTACAGTCAAGCATGATGGTGGGAGTGTCATGGTCTCGGGCTACATGAGTGCTGCTGGCATTGGAGAGCTACAGTTCATTGAGGGAAGCATGAATGTCAACACTTACTGTGACATACTGAAGCAGAGCATGATCCCCTTCCTTCGGGGACTGGGCCACAGGGCAGTATTCCAATATAATAACGCCCCCAAACACACCTCCAAGAGATGACCACTGCCTTGCTAAAGAAGCTGAGGGTAACGGTGATGGACTGGCCAATCATGTTTCCAGACCTAAACCCTATTGAGCATTAGACATGTGCATTTGTTTTCGTTAGAATGCATTTTCGTCCGAAAATCTTTTTTTTCGTTATCGTTTTAACAAACGATAACGAAAGTGCAAGAAACGAAAACCGAAAGATCCGACATAAAAAATGCTTTGTTTTCGTTTATAGGGAAAAAATTCAACATTATAGGGAAAAGATTAGACATTATAGAGAAAAGATTTGACACTACAGAAATAATAGATTCGACATTACAGAGATTAGATTTCGATTTATGAGAAAATAGATTCGACATTATTACTAGTCATACAACATTAGAATTCTTGTAGGCGGAATATTCGAATGGAAATGTACGATTCGACGTAAAGATTTGACGTTCCGTCGAATATTCTTTTAATCATTCGACAGAAACCAAGTATTATTGGATTTTCGGACGAAAGCTGTTCCCCAACGAAAAACTAAATAAATCAAAACAATTTTCGAGAGTAACTAAATACATTTATTTTCCAAACGAAAACGAAAAAACAAAACAAAATATTCCAGTCTGCACATGTCTATTGAGCATCTGTGGAGAAGGTGGAGCAGCGCAAGGTCTCTAACATCCACCAGCTCTGTGATGTCATCTGGTGAACTCCATGCCCAAGAGGGTTAAGGCAGTGCTGGAAAATAATGGCCACACAAAATATAAACCCTTTGGGCCCAATTTGAACATTTTCCCTTAGGGGCCAACGATTTAGACATGAATGGCTGTGTGTTGAGTTATTTTGAGGGGACAGCAAATTTACACTGATATACAAGCTGTACATTCACTACTTTACACTGTAGCAAAGTATAATTTCTTCAGTGTTGTCTTTTGAAAATATATATGTGAGATACTGTATATAAAGACAGACAGACACACTCACACCACTGCTTGCCTGTATATTTCTAATTTCTAGATGAATACACATGGATTCTCTGCAGTCCAGTGGCAGCCCGTCTATAGGGAGCTAGTAACAAACATTTTTAAATGGTCCTTTAAAAAACAAAAAAAGGTCCTTTAAGTGCACTGTGTACAGGCTCCAGACAGTGAATTTTGGGCAGTGTGATGTCTATGCAATCAGGTGATTGCAGGTGAGATGCTTAATTTGCCTGGTTTTCTGAGTGCTTGTGGCACAAAGCAATGCACGGAAACACTCCCTTATTGGTCATTCTCCCTGTTGTGTGGTTTTCCTACTGGCACCGCCGCAGGACATGGGCAGTGCTTTCCTCTGAGTCGCTGCGTCACTTCCAGTTTCTATGTGCCAGTGGGAAACCAAAAGTGATGAGGTGGCTCAGTGGATGGAACGCACGGCCCGGGCTGCACTTTCTTTCATCTCTTGGCCGGATCGGTAGGTTCTGAAAGAGTGCTGGGCTGTATACCATATCTGTGATACTGCGCTGCATATCATATCTGTGATGTTGGGCTGTATACCATATCTGTGATGCTGGGCTGTATACCAAATCTGTATTTCTGGGCTTTATACCCTATCTGTGATGCTGGGCTGTATACTCCTGATACTATGGGTGGAATACAGGGAACAGAGTGGTTGGATTATTTAAGGGGTGGGGCTTATTAGAAGGGGAATGGGTCAAAAAGGAAAGGTGGCGTCTGGCACTCCATCATCCTAAAATTCCTGGGAACAGGACTATTTCAATTAACATGGTCACTGAGAACATAGCAGTCTCTTGTGGCAGCATAGTCTCCAACAACGCTGTGTATGTGTGTGCAAGTTTAACCACTTGTCTACAGGAGGACGTCATATGACATCCTCCACTTTGTGCAGGGATATCTGAATGATGCCTGCAGCTACAGGCATCATGCAGATATCGCTGTCTTCAGCCCCAAATACTGTGCACGAAAAAAGTTGCAATGACCGCCATTTTATTCCCTAGGGTGTCTGCTAAAAAAAATATATAATGTTTGGGGGTTCTCATTAATTTTCTAGCAAAAAATTTTAGATTTTTACACGAAGGAGAGAAGTGCCAAAATAGGCCCGGTGGGGCAAACATATAAAACTAACTTTGCAAAGTTAACACTAATAAATAAGGTGAAACTGTTCATTTGGAATACCCAATTATGAGCAAAAAAAAGAAAAAAGCAGGATTTTTGCAAGCACATGAGTGTGTATTCATCTACTTTACTAGCATTTGTTTTGTTAGGCAAACAGTCTCTACTCCATTAGTAAACCAACCCCATTGTATATACTTGAGTATTCATATTCATATGTGCATATAGGCGTATATATAAAGGTGTGTAACTACATGTATACTGTATGTACCACTGCATACATTTATAATGTATGCATACGGGGCTTTTTTTTCAGTGGGAACATGAGGGAACACAATTCCTGCACCCCTGCTGGGATGTGCTGGAGGGTCTATTGATGCTGGCTGCTAGGGATTCTATTGTCACTAGGGGAGCTCTATTGCTGCTGGTGTTTTTTTTTATAGTTCCTGGGGGCCAGTTGTTGATGGGAGAGATCTACTGGGGTCTATTGTTGCTGGCTACTGGACAGTCTATTGATGCTGGATACTGGGGGGTCTATCATTGCTAAGGGTATTTTTTGTGGGAGGTATATTGTTACTGGGGGATCTATTGTTGCTGGGGAGATTTATTGTTGCTGGGGTGATCTATTGTTGCTGGGGGGTCTATTGTTGCTGGGGAGATTCATTGTTGCTGGATTGATCTATTGTTGCTGGCTGCAGGGGATCTTTTTTCTACTTACTTCCATTAGCAAATCTCATACAAACTACTTTGCAGAAAAAAATGATACTTTTCTGTATTCTTTAGGCAAAGTGTGGGATTAAAGGACAGTACTTGGAGTGGGTAGAGGGTGGAGACAAGGGGTAAATCAGAAGGTAGCTCCTGCACCTATTCTCTGAGAAAAAAAAATCCTGGCCCGTATTCAGATACATTTGCGTATCTTTCAGCGGACGTAGCACATCTCAATGGGCCTGCGTAAGCCCACGTATTTCAAAGTAGGCAGGTAGGGGGCGTGTTGTATGATAATGAAGCGTAACCCCATGTAGATGCATGGCCGAACGAATGGCGCATGCGCCGTCCGTGGACGTAACCCAGTGTGCATGCTCAGAATCACGTCGGATAGAATGCCTAAGATACGCCGAACACTGCCTACGGTGTGAACGTAACTTACACACAGCCCTATTCGTGTACGACTTACGCAAGCGGCGTAAACAACGTAAAATTTGACGGCTGTTCCGATGTCCATACTTAACATTACCTGCGCCTCATATAGCAGGGGTAACTTTACGCCGGTCGTACGCCTTACGTAAACTACGTATATCAATGTGCCAGGCGCAAATACGTTCGTGAATCGGCGTATCTAGCTCATTTGCATATTCGACGCGTAAATCCACGGAAGCGCCCCTAGCTGCCAGCGTAAATATGCACACAAGATACGACGGCGTAAGAGACTTAAGTCGGTCATATCTTGGAAAAATTCAGGCGTAACTGCCTTTCTGAATCCCCGTAAAGATGCGACGGCGCAGATTTGAGATTACGGTGGCGTATCTGGAGATACGCCACCGTAAAAGCTTTCTGAATCCGGGCCCCTGTGTCTAGGTATATGTGCATCTGTATGCATGGGGGTATTCAAGGTGCGTGAGTATGTATGGGGTCCCAACTATGTTTTCATTTAATATTGTTTAAACACAAGTGCAACTCTATTACTTTATTTATTTAGGTTGTGACCAACTAAAATGGTAACTGTTTTATTTGTATTTTAGGTCTATTGGGTTGGGCCAGTTGTTGGTGCTGTTTTTGCAGGATGCCTTTATGAATATGTTTTCTGTCCTGATGTTGAAATAAAGAATCGTCTAAAAGAAGTCTTAAGTAAAGCATCACAACAAAGCAAAGGAAAATACAGTGAAGTAGAAGAAAGCAAAAGTCAGATTGAATCGGATGATCTGTTGCTGAAATCAGGCATTGTTCATGTCTTCGATGAGAAAAAAGGAAAAGATCCATCTGGTGAAGTATTGTCTTCTGTATGACTAGCACCGGCTTCTGCTACAAAAGAAACACCACCTATATCACCATCGCCATTTCTTCCAATCAAAGAAACTGATATATTATGATAGCAGCTATTTTGTAAACAATCTAATTATGTATATTACCAAATATCATTTCAGTGCACACAACAATGTAAATACACTATAAAAATATTTACACACAAGATCTTCAATGAAAATCCATTTGGCGGATCTAAGGTAAATAAGAATGATCCTTAATTTAACAAGAAGTCAATACTGAGCCTAAGATCTGCCCGTTTAGCATCTAGATTGACAGTGCACATTAGTTTAAAACACCCACTGGCAAATTCAAACAAATGGTTTTTCCTCTGGCGCATAATTGGCTGTTGTGTTGTCAGCCCTGATTAAGACATGCCCCCATTTAATATATCCAGAAGCATTGTAGCAGTAGATGAGCAAATTCAAAATTAAGCTTTAAAAATATGATATGTTTTAATAAAAAAAAAAAAGTTTTTCCTCTGTAAAATAAAATATGTGTTTTTTAAAGATTTTTTTTTTTTAAAAAAGATTGCTTGCTGGTATAAAAAGAAGTAGTTTAGAGGTAAAGAAACAAACAGGCTGAAAAACAACCAATGGCTTCAGGAAGAAAAGAAAATCTTTAAGCACCTTTCTGTCTTTTTCTGACCATGTATCTTTCCCTCTGTTTGAACTGTTGAGTGGCTGTAGCAATTTATCAAGACGTTGCAAAAGAGTCGAGATCACACTAAAAATAGAAGCCTGTTCTAGTTATCTAAAAACAGCAGCTAGAAACATGCATGAGATGAGAGTCAAAAGATCCCTACAACAAAAGATAAAATATGTTCACGTAAGTTTATAATTATTTTAGCTAAACATTCAAGTTGACACTAATGCCGCGTACACACCGTTTTTCAGGTTCTTTAACCACTTAAGACCCGGACCAATACGCTGGCAAATGACCCAAGGGGTTTTTGCGATTCGGCACTGCGTCGCTTTAACAGACAATTGCGCGGTCGTGCGACGTGGCTCCCAAACAAAATTTGCGTCCTTTTTTTCCCACAAATAGAGCTTTCTTTTGGTGGTATTTGATCACCTCTGCGGTTTTTATTTTTTGCGCTATAAACAAAAATAGAGCGACAATTTAAAAAAAAATGCAATATTTTTTACTTTTTGCTATAATAAATATCCCCCAAAAATATATAAAAAAACATTTTTTTTCCTCAGTTTAGGCCGATACGTATTCTTCTACATATTTTTGGTAAAAAAAATCGCAATAAGCGTTTATCGGTTGGTTTTCGCAAAATTTATAGCGTTTACAAAATAAGGGATAGTTTTATTGCATTTTTATTAATTATTTTTTTTTTTACTACTAATAGCGGCGATCAGCGATTTTTTTCGTGACTGCGACAATATGGCGGACACTTCTGACAATTTTGACACATTTTTGGGACAATTGTCATTTTCACAGCAAAAAATGCATTTAAATTGCATTGTTTACTGTGGAAATGACAGTTGCAGTTTGGGAGTTAACCACAGGTGGCGCTGTAGGGAATGTGTACCTAATGTGTGTGTTTACTACTGTAGGGGGGTGTGGCTGTAGGTGTGACGTCATCGATCGCGTCCCCCTATTACAGGGATGACGCGATCGATGCTCCGGCCACAGAGAAGCACGGGGAAGCCGTGTGTACACACGGCTCTCCCCGTTCTTCCGCTCCAGGGACGGATCGCCGCACTGCAGCGGCGATCGGGTCCGCGAATCCCGCGGTCCCGGTCCTGGAGATTCGGACCGGGTCGCGGGCGCGCGCCCGCGGGCGCGCGCGCGACCCACGGCTGGGTACTAAAACCAACGTATATATACGTTGATGTGCCCAGCCGTGCCATTCTGCCGACGTAAATCTGCAGGAGGCGGTCCTTAAGTGGTTAAGAACGATCGTGTGAGAGCTTCAGAGCATTTTTCGGGTTCTAAAAAATGGGCAATTTTTTTTTCGAACATGCTCTATTTTTTAACAACGTTTTTAACGTTGTAGTTTTTAAGGTTGTAAAAAATGGTCGTTTGTGGGCTTTAACGACATGAAAAATCAGCGCATGTTTAGAAGCAAGTTATGAGATGGGAGCGCTCGTTCTGGTATAACTACCGTTCGTAATGGAGTAAGCACATTCATCACGCTGTAACAGACAGAAAAGCACGAATCGTCTTTTACTAACACAAAATCAGCTAAAGCAGCCCAAAGGGTGGCGTCATCCGAATGGAATTTCCCCTTTATAGTGCCGTCGTACATGTTGTACGTCACCGCGCTTTTCTATAGCATTTTTTTTTTCACGATCGTGTGTAGGCAAGATCGTTTTAATGATCGGGTGGAAAAAAGATCGTTTTTTCTAGATCCTGAAAAACTTAATTTTTTAGAACCCGAAAAACGGTCGTGTGTACGCGGCATAAGAGAAAACACTGTAGAGAAGCTCAAAACCGATCGCGTGTACAGTGTGTACTGTTTTTTTATCCATCGGTTAAAAAACTAGGAACTTGTTTTAAAATTATCTGATGGTTAAAAAAACGATCAAAAAAAAAAACGATCGTCTGTGGGCACGTTCATCGGTTAAAAATCCACGCATGCTCAGAATCAAGTCGACGCATGCTTGGAAGCATTGAACTTCATTTTTCTCTTACCTGTGTAATGTTTTTTTTTTACCCTTTGTGGGACAATGATGATCATTAGATACCAAAACAGGTTGTGATGTGGATGCTCTAAGTAGTAGTAATGGCCCAGGAATAGCCGTTTGAGGGTTGATTCTTCTCCATGTTGTTATACAAAAGATGGGTTCCAGTCACCATGTAGAACAAGCTTGAACAAAAAATCTATTTTCAGAATGCTAAATATGGGAAGAAGTGTGAGGAGCAATCAGGAATTGTTTAAGTGTTTTTCATTAACTTAGAATTGTATCATGCTATCACCAAATCAAAAATTATACTATGGCGTTGAATTACTATAATTGGAAAGTGCAAAATCTGGTGCAGCTCTGCATAGAAACCAATCAGCTTCCAGGTCTTTTTTTTGTCAAAGCTTAATCAAACAAGCTGAAGTTAGAAGGTGATTGGTTAGCATGCACAGCTGCACCATATTTTGAACTTTCCAGCTTAAGGCTTAATTCTCGGTTCACACTGATGCGACATAGGATCAGTCTTGTGAGACCCATAGTCAGATGACATGTGAAATTCAATGTTTCTGGAAGAGGGCTGTTTTAACTGATACTACACAAGTCTGTCCGACTTTAGAAAAGGTTCAGGCACCACTTTGGTCTGACTTTGATATGACTTCAATGACACAGAGTGTAAAAAGTCACATTAAAGTCGTATCAAAGTCAGACTCCAAAGTTGCACTGAAAGTCCCGTGACATCGGAGTTGGGCTAGTGTAAACCAAGCCTTAGTAAATCAACTTATAGTTGCACTCTAAATTAATGTTCAAGTGAAACTTACCTTAACCTAAATAAATTGTATATCAAATAAATAAATGAATTCCTGAAAAGTTTGAATACAGTCCCAAATGTAGGGCTATTAATTCTGTGGGTAATCCTGTGACAATAAATCAAATTTTCAAATAGAGATTTTACAGAAGGTGAATCATTTACAGAAGATAAATCAATATGTGAACAGTTCAATGCAATTCATGTTACTTTTGCTTGACAGACACCATGAATCCACCACCGTAAAGAATGTGCGCTTACCAGCTGAACAGGCTAAAATTGCCTGTGGCTAACACCCAGCCAGGGTCTTTTCCTCACTGATGTTGCAACACCAATCTGGTCACTCCATCAACAGGGGCCATCTGATCAGGGACACAGCTGGACGAATCCTCCTCTCTAAGCCCATACACGACTCGGTAAGTGTTAATATGGCTCAGAAAGAAATACAAAAACTGGCCATAGGTAAAACTTGTTGAACTTTTTATTTAAGATATAGATATAAAAAGCAAAAACGCCTACAAGGGATACGGATGAAAAAATGTTAAAAATATGGGGCCGGCTGGTAGCAGTACACACGCCTATAAAACAAATGGGGCGTATCACGCGGTGACGTCAGCACGTCGCTCCTCCAAACGTGTTTTGTCACTATTCTGACATTGTGCTGGGGCACATGATTTTCACATACTGATTCATGTTCTGCAAATGATTCACCTTCTGCAAAAGGAATCTCTATTTGTAAATTTGATTTATTGTCACAGGATTACCCACAGAGTTAATAACCTTATGCCACGTAAACACGATCGGTTTGTCTGATGAAAACGGTCTGATGGACCGTTTTCATCAGAAAAACCGATCGCGTGTACAGTGTGTACTGTTTTTTTATCCATCGGTTAAAAAACTAGGAACTTGTTTTAAAATTATCTGATGGTTAAAAAAACGATCAAAAAAAAAAACGATCGTCTGTGGGCACGTTCATCGGTTAAAAATCCACGCATGCTCAGAATCAAGTCGACGCATGCTTGGAAGCATTGAACTTCATTTTTCTCAGCAAGTCGTTGTGTTTTACGTCACCGCGTTCTGACACAATCGTTTTTTTAATCGTGTGTAGAGGGCATTACAGTTGGGACTGTATTTGAACTTTTCAGGATTTTTTTTTTTTTTTTTCATATACAATTTATATAGGTTAATGTTCACTTGCACGTGTATTGCACCTTGTGTTGCAGCTTAGTACTGTAATAGGTTTATTTTCCAGCGCAGTTTTCTTTTTTCCACTTAGTAAATCAATGCCTATATGTTGGATTGTGAAATGAAGCTTTGCAAAACAAATCTGAACCCAAGAACAAAAATGTTATATATAACAGCCTACCAGTCTTTAGCTGACTACATTAGATTTCTTTGTGTGAAACTTCCATCTCTTGTTTTTACCTATAGGTAAGCCTATAATAAGACTTACCTATAGGTAGTGTAAATATCTCCTAAACATACTCCATTTAGGAGATAATTACTGTACATGCAGCCAGTGACATCACTGGCCCATGCACTCTAAGGCCCTGTACACACGAGGAGACATGTCCGATGACCGTTTTCATCGGACATGTCTCCAGGGATATTTTGGTCTAATGTGTGTACACACCATTAGACCAAAATCCCTGCGGACAGAGAACGCGGTGACGTAGAAGACACCGACGTGCTCAAACACGGAAGTTCAATGCTTCCACGCATGCGTCAAATCAATTTGACGCATGCGCGGGATTTCGGTCCGATGGTTGGGCGTACTAACCATCGGACATGTCCGACGGACAGGTTTACAGCAGACAAGTTTCTAAGCATGCTTAGAAACTTTTGTCCGCTGGAAACCTGTCCACTAGGCCATACAGACGATCAAACATGTCTGCTGAAACTGGTCTGTGGACCAGTCTCAGTGGACATGTCTCCTCGTGTGTACGCAGCCAAAATGAACGGCCACCCAAGCCATTTCTTTAGAGCCCTTTGCCATGAACGGTGGCTCCCGTGCACATGACGTAATCGTGGCTCCGGCCAGCCACAGATCAAACCCGGAAGCAAGATGGGTGAAGATGAGAGCACCTGCAGTGCTGACATCTCGGCACAGGAGGGCTTTGTTTTAAGGTAGGTTTAACAAAATGTGCTAGTATGTGATGTATGTTAGCAAAGTATGACATTTCCTTGCATGCACAAAAACAAAAAATTAAATGTCCAGCAGTTTACAACCGCTTTAACTGCTTGCTGACCTTCCACAGTACATATACTGCTGCAGGTCGGTTCGTACAGGCACAATCACATATCTGTTAGTCGCAAATTTCACCTGGAGGCTTGAGGTTCCATTCAATTTATTGCTGGAACCCACTGATCGACTGAGCGAATGACAGAAAGCCCTCTACAGACAGCAGCGAATAAAACAGCACAGAGTACACAAGTTAACACTTGTTAGGCACACAGTTAACCCTTTGATCGCCCTAGATGTTAACCCCTTCCCAGCCAGTGTCTTTAGTATAGTGGCAGTGTATATTATTAGCACTGATCATTGTATTAGTGTCACTGGAGATGTCAGTGGCAGTTAGCTCTCACAAAGTGTCAGATTGCACACCACACTGTCACAGTCCCACTATAATTCGCTGATCAGCGCCATTACTAATATAAAATATATATATATTCCAGTATCTATACTATAGCTTGCAAATGCTATAATATTCATGCAAACCAATCAATATATGCTTATTGGGATTTTTTTTTACCAAAGACATGTAGCAGAATACATTTTGGCCTCAATTTATGAAGAAATTTTCTTTTCTTTTAACTTTTATTGGATATGTTTCATAGCAGAAAGTAGACATTTTCGTTCTTTTTTTGTTTATATCACAAAAAATTTAAACCCAGTGGTGATCAAATGTCCCCCAAAGAAAGCTCTATTTCTGAGAAAACAAATTATATAATATTAGTTTGGGTACAACTTTGCATGACCACGCATTTAACAGTTAAACTAGCGCAGTGCATAATAGCAAAAAATGGCCCCTTCATGAAGGGGGTAAAATAATCTGGAGCTCAAGTGGTTAATGCTAAGTACATTTTCTGAAAGTACAGAATATTATTGTGTATGGCCAGCCAAAGCAAACTCATAAATAAATGTATAACCCACACATATAATGGTATAACAAAACTTCTGTGCCTCCAAGACACACCCAGGTCTTATATACATTATATCCTAAATGTACTAATTCAACTTTATGTTTTTCACTGTTCATATATTTGTGGAAGGTATGTGATATATTTCCCTACACAATAAGGAACCGCCTAGAAAATGCTAACATTATATTGATATCAAAGTACATTCTTTCAATATGTCGCCTGCTTGGGCATACATACTTCTGTCATGGTAGTGCAGAATATATATATATATATATATATATATATATATATCATATACTATATATATTAGTATATGATAAAGTAGAAAAAGGGTTAGCACTAGGGATGCACCGATTTTCTACCGATACTTTTTTTTTCAGTACTCGCTGATACCAATAACCAATACCTCCCGCAACTATTTGTTTACACTTCAGCTGTCAGCTGAAGTGATTAAAAGTTATTTATAAATTGAATATTGTTTTATTTTTTTTTACATCCTGTGTTTTTTTTATGTAAAACTTGTAAATATATATTATAAAGGTGTAAAAATATTAATGAACAAAGCAAAAAAAAAAAATGTAATTAATAATAGTTTATAAAATAGAAGTTAACATTAAAAAATAAGCAGGAAAATATTAATTAAACAGAGGAGAAACATGAGTTAGTTAAGGCTGATTAGAGCAAATTAAGGGTTAATAAAGGGTTAAACGGAGGAACATTTAATTAAAAACACAAAACACAAAAAAATTTTTTACTTGACAGGTTGTCTTAAACTGACTTCATCTGCAGATTGAAGTTCATCTCTTTGATCTGTAGATGAAGAAATAGAAAGATACAAAAAAAGTCTAAGGCCGTGTACACACGATCAAATATATCTGCTGGAAACGGTCGGCCCGACCGTCCCAGCAGACAGATTCGACCGTGTGTACGGGCGAGACGACGGATTTGGCCACCCGACAGATTTCAAAGCATGCTTTGAAATCTGTCGGCTGAGAAACCCGTCCGCCCGACATGTCTGCTGGTTAGTACGCTAACCAGCAGACATGTCTTCTCGCACACGCGCCGAATGGTTTCGACGCATGCGCGGAAGTGTTTTACTTCCTGGTGCGGTGACGTGGCGGCGTCAACGTCACCGCCACGTCACCGCTCCATCTGGCGGCGGGGATTTTGGTTTGATCGTGTGTACACGATCAAACCAATATGTCCCCAGCAGACAGATTTGTTCAAATCGGTAGGCCCGACCGATTTGAACAAATCTGTCTGCTCGTGTGTATGGGGCCTAAGTGTTTCAATGTTGTTGATAAACTTTGCCCAGCTGTTTTTTTTTTTTTTTACAGCTCCAATTGCCAGTCTTCTTTAACATTTCAGCTGTTAACAGGGGAACCCCACTAACAGCTCAAGGAGTCATCGGACGCGATGGCCTCGCTCCTTAACAGCCTGCTTTTTTTACATTTCAGTTGTCAGAATCCCACTGACAGCTGAAAGAACCGAGCCTGGAAGTAGCGGTTTCAGGTATCGGTGTATTTGTACGAGTATGGATACTTATGCAAAAGCTTAGTATCAGCACAGATACCAATATCAGTGTAACCCTAGTTAGCACCTCTATCAGGTTATTAATGATGACTGCGTCCCTCTTTAAGAGGGCTCATAAAATAAGTAGAAATCTCTAGGGGGACACAGACAACAAAAAAAATACATTTTTAATTTTACTACAAAAAAGTTTGCTTGTCTGTGCCACTTCTTATTCAAAAGACTGATATTTCACTAAAAGTCCAGGTCTCACCAACCATCTTATTGTTCAAAGACAAACATAGTTGGGAGGGGTTAGAATTGACAGAGATTATAATCCTTCCCAAACACGTCTAAAAAAAAGGGTTTGGTTGGGGTTCCACTTTTATAAAATATTTGATTAAAATTGTTCAATTTATATAAGGCAGAAACGTATTTTATTAATTGCATATATTTTTTAATATGTTAGTATTTAACATTCTGTTGCCATTTTGATTTTAAGCTGTTGGGCAGAATTGTGTGAAGATTTGACAATAAAAATTACATTTTTTATTTGCATAAATGCATGTGAATATTTATGTTGATTGAAGACAACAGTACATCTATTCAATAAAAGTGAAATAAGTATATTATGTATTTGTATGGCTTTTGGATACATTTACAATTTTTTTAACCTGACATTTACACCAAATCTTATATACATAATATGGACTCACCAGCTGTAGAAATGAAAGAAGTACCAACTCACCACTTGAATTAAAATAAACAATAACAACATATTTTGCAGTACTGGAGCACAAAGGATATACAGTAATTTCATTGTAAAGTACACAAAAAAGAGATATTAAAACAGTTAAAGTCTAATAAAACATGTTTAACTATATGTAACTATAGAACACAATTTGAACATCACACTGTGAGCCATTGAGGTTAATTTACTAAAGGCAAATCGATTGTGTACTTGGCAAATTAAATTGTGTTTTGTAAGGGCATTTTTTACCAAAACTTTGGGAATGTAGTGATATTTTGCTTTGCAAAGAATACTCAAACTCAAACGCAAGGAAAGTAACATTTTAAAAAACAGCATTTTTGTTTGCACGCGATTGGATGATGAAAGTCTGCAGAATTTTACATCAATCACTATGCTCTGCTGAAAATTATCTTGCAAAGTGCAACTTCTCTTGCAGGACTGCAGGATGAGTCTGCTCTCACTCCCAGGGCTAGAACTGGTGCCAGCTAGTAATCGCCGCGCGCTCCTAGTAGTAGGACATGTGGCTCCTGGCGCCAGATAGGCAGGGTTCTCCTGGCTCCCCGCCTCTGATCGATCCAGCTCCCTGGACCAGCATTCTCAGTTTCCCTTTGGCCTCCCTCTTCACTTCGTAGGCATCTTCTCCTGGGAGCCTTACAAGGTAAGCCCCTGGTTCGCAGGGCTGCCCACCTACTCGGAGACAGTTTGCGGCCGTCCTTTTCAGGATACGCTGCGGCGGCTGCCTAACACAGCGAAAAATCGCCCAGACCCCTTCCCCCCACACCTCCCAGCTGCAATCAGAGCATCCCACTACCATCTCTTCCTCAGCTCCAGCCATCCATAATCCCCACCTTGAACCGCACAGTTTTCGCGACAAACTCGCGGCACCTGCGCTTAGGAAAGGCCGCGGCTTCACCTGCGGCCTAGCGGTGCGACGTGCCTGCTCCGAACCAACCCCCCCTCAAACAGGGCAAAACCCCCCTGCCTCTGGAGGACCTTCATCGTCTTCCCCTCGATCCCCCAGAGCCTCCTCCACACGACCAGATTAACCCAGCAGTACAGCCCCTGGCTTGGGCCTGGTCCCGGTGGGCGGCCATCTTGGTACACCCCAGCAACAGGGATATCCCCAGCACCTACCCCCACTCCCCTTCCACAGCCCAAAAGCTGTGAATTGGCCCCCACCTGTGAACCCAGGGAGGAGCATTCCCCCCCACTCCCCCCTCATCAGCTCTAAATAGTTTTAAACCCAGGAATTACCACCAGTTAATATTTGATCCAGGGCCCCCCGATCGCCCTTTAGAGGATCAGGAAGGAATTTTTTCCCCTGTCGCTGCAAATTGGCATAGCACGGCCAGGGTTTTTTTTTCGCCTTCCTCTGGATCAAACGAGGTGGGAAGGTTTAGCGAATTGGGCCTTCCACTTGAAATCTTCCTTCCCATCATCGTTAAATACCTCCCCGATCAATTGTCATCTTCCCCGGCGTTTCTGCGATTATGGCAAAGCTGAGATACTCTTCAGAAACCATTTGGGGACTTAAGATATCCACCTCAATACTACCTACCATCACCAAAAAAGCTTTAAGAGCTCTAACTGTCAAAAATTACACGCATTCACCCCAGCCTAAGAACATATCATGCGCTTTGGTCAACACAAGATCGGCAGTAAGACACCAACAAGAAATCCATGTGTTCATCCTACAACACAATTTAGATTGCCTCTTTATCACAGAAAGCTGGTTACCAGCTGACTGTAACACCATTCTAGGAGAACTGGTGCGTGATAATTACCGCATTCTAACAGAAAACAGAGTGGGGCAAAGAGGAGGAGGCCTGGCAGTGATCCATAAGACTCACCTCTCGATCACTAAACCAGACCGTCAGAACTCACTTCCATTCATGGAAACCCTCACTCTACAACTCCAAACAAATCCCCAGGACACCGTCCACATATTACTTTGTTATAGACCACCCGGTCCAAAAACGCACCTTCTAACGTCATTGACGGAGTTCATCTCCACCTATACCCTAAATACCAAACACCTACTGCTGCTCTGGGATTTTAACCTCTGGGACAACTCCTCTCAGGACCCCGTCGCCGACGCCTGCGTTGACCATTTGGAAGAATTAGGTCTGCAGCAACTAGTATGTGGGGCCACAAATGCGTCAGGTCACACGCTCGATCTCATTTTCAGACAAGATTTGGAAATTAACATCCTGGAAAATAAGCCCCAACCATGCAATTAAATTCATAATTACTGAAAATTCCTCCTTAAAAAAAAATGATAAAACTGGTGACAACACACTGGACCAGACTTCAGAAGAATCTCCACTCGAAACTCTTCAAAACTACATTAGGGAACAAAAAAAAAGCGATCCAACTACAGCAAACAGCCACAAAAACACTTTGCGCCATCAACAAGGCTCTACTACAGTCAGCTGACTAAGTAGCGCCTAAACGCAAAACATGCATCCGCAAAAACAACTCCAGCCAGTTTAACGACCAGCTGCTATTACTAAAGCAAGAGCGCAGAAGAGCGGAGGCAGCTTGGAATAGAAGCTCTTCAGAGAAAAACCACTCCATTTATAAGACAATAACCAAGAAATACCACAAAGAAATCTTTATAGCCCAAAAAAATCATTTTTCCAATATCATCGCTAATGCCCTAAATCGTCCCCACAAACTCTTCAATCTAGTCACGCAGACCATGAACCCAGTCTGTCTAGAGGCCCCCAATTCTGACTCGCAAGAATTTTGCAACAAATTATCGGATTATTTAATTAACAAAATTGAAAAAATCCGTGAAAGTATTCAGCAAAATAAAACCTTCATCAACTCCCCCTAAATCCTATACCTAATACCAACATAAAAACGCCAAAATCAACTAAATTCACTCTAAAACCCATTTCCATCGATGCCACCAAAAATATAATCGGTACACAGCGCCTAATGATATCATCCTCACCAAACTGCTGAAAGAATGTGCCGATATTTTGGCACCAGCTACCATGCAGCTTATAAACCAATCATTCAAGGAAGGCATGGTACCTACCCTGCTGAAACAAGGCATAATCAAACCTATTCTAAAGAAACCCACCCTTGACCCAAAAGACCCAAACCATCGTCGACCCATAACAGGCCTAAATGTCTTCTCCAAGGTAATGGAGAAAGAAGTTGTACAACAGCTACAACACCATTTAGACTCCCGGGAGTCCCATAAATTACTTGATCCATTCCAATCGGGTTTCCGCCCTGGTCACGGGACTGAAACAGTATTGCTCAAAATATGGGATGACCCTCTCGAGGCAGCAGACGAAGGAGAATCTTGTCTTCTAGTACTGTTGGAACTAAGCGCAGCTTTCAACACGGTAGACCACAAATTATTACTGCCTCGGCTAGCTGAAGTAGCCAGAGTCGCGGAATGTGATTTATCTTGGTTCTCCTCCTTCTTGGAAAACCAATCACAAATAGTGAAACTGGGTCCTTTCACTTCTGAAAAACGCACGGTGTCATGAAGAGTCCCGCAGGGATCCCCTTTGTCGCCTGTTCTGTTCAATATCTATCTCCACCCTCTTTTTGAAATCAGAAGTTACTTTACCACTCTTATGCAGATGACACACAACTGTATTTTTGCATCTGCAACAAGAAGGATCATTATCTCGGACTAGAGAAATGCCTTACTTTGATGGAAAACTGGATGACAAAGAGTTATCTTTAACTCAATGTCTCAAAAACAGAACTTCTGTTTCACGCCAATCGAAAGAATGATCCACCAACAACATGGACACCCCCGTCCATTCTCGGTAAAACCATCACCCCTAGCACCAAAGTCAAAAGTCTCGGAGTCTTGTTCGACACCGACATGACAATAGATGCACAAATAGGGTCAGTAGTCAGAGGATCGCACCTTCTGCTGCGCCTACTATGTAGATGTGTTCCCTTTATCCCAAAAGAAGACATAGCAGTCGTGGTTGGAACAATTATCAACTCCAGACTTGACTATGCAAATGCCCTCTATCTCGGACTCCCCAAATACCAAATCACTCGTCTGCAAGTCGTTCAAAATATGGCCGCTCGACTTGTGACTGCGAAAAAAACATGGGAATCAATCTCACCTTCACTGAGATCCCTTCATTGGTTGCCAGTAAGGGTCCTTTCACACGGAGCGGACCGTTTTTCGGTCCGCTCCGTGTGCCCGTCAGCTCAGCGGGGGGGTCTCCGCTCAGCTGTCGGCGGACGGGGCGGTCCCCGCACACTGTGCAGGGACCGCCCCGTCTCTCCTCCGCTCTCCCCTATGGGGAGTCGGATGGAAACGGACCGTCTGTCCGTTTGCATCCGATTCGTTTGGCCGGACGGAAAAAAAATAGGACATTCTTCCGTCCGCAAAAACGGATGCGGATCTAGCGGACGTTAGCGGATGCATCATCCGCTAACGGATCCGCTCCTATAGGGGCCCATTACAAGTCCGTAAACAGACTTGTAATGAGCGAACCGTTCGTCCGCTAGTGTGAAAGGGCCCTAAAAGACAGAATCAAAGAAAGAAAGTTACCGCTCCAGGTGGATTGTGTTAGGATGATCAGTGTGGTCTCAGGAGATCAAGGGTGCTGGCAATCCACAAGGCAACAAATGGAAAAAGAAAATATGGACAGCCGCACTCCAAAAAAACTTGATGGTTGTCTTTATTTAAAAAAAGGAAAACTGCACTACAAGTCACAGCACACAACACGGGAGTAAAACAGTTGACGCGTTTTGCACTATAAATGAGTGCTTAATCATAGCTGACAATTATAAAACATCACATCTAATATATAGAAAACTTTCAAAGACATGGGATCAATGCTAACCCCAAAGGCTGCCTACACACGAGGAGAGGATTTCATCGGACATGTCTCTGGGGATCTTTTGGTCTGATGGTGTGTACACACGATCAAACCAAAATCCCTGCAGACAGACAGGGCGGTGACGTGGCAGTGATGTTGACGCCGTGACGTCCGCAAACCAGGAAGTAAAATCCTTCCATGCATGCATCGAATCCATTTGGCGCATGCGGGGGACTTCCATCCGCTGGTTAGGCATACTAACCAGCGGACATGTCCGACAGACAGGTTTCCAGCGGACAAGTTTTAAAGCATGTTTAAAAACTTTTTTCTGCTGGAAACCTGTCCGCTAGGCCGTACACACGATCGGAAATGTCTGCTGAAACTAGTCTGCGGACCAGTTTCAGCGGACATGTTCGATCGTGTGTACGCGGCCTAATAGGTCAAAACTAATTGACCAATGAGGTTGCCAGATCTGAATCCCTAACCACAATCATGTGTGTGTGTATAGGTCTCAGAGATCACTGAGATTTAACCCTGAAATGTCTGGATAAAAATGAAAGTGAAAATTGAGCAGTGGAAAAACTACTAGTGAATTTTGTTCGCTTCCAGGAACTAATAAAAATTATTGTGTGATGTGTTGACCAGTTACCACCTAAAATACATAAAAATATTGGAAATGTTGAAAACATTTCTAGTGTGATGTAATAAAAAGTGAGAAAAAAGGAGTGAATGTGATGTGTGAATAAATATTATTTATATTTTATATATTTTGATTTTTGTGCTTTTATATATTTTTTATATTTTGTGTTTTATGTAAATCATGTAAAAGGCCAATTAAGTGGCACTAATATTGTGACGTGAAAACTATTTTGGAGTTATAACATTAAAACACAAAAAGGTATGAATGTAGATGTGATGAAGTATAATAAATATGTTGTGATGGATAGTTATAAGAATGGCAAATGACTATGACCCTGTAGGTGTGCGAGTGAAAAATGCACATATAGCGATGTGAGCGTACCAATATGTATATAGTTGTATAATTATTATTACCTCCCTTATATATGTATGTGCCGAAATAATTACCAGACACATAACACCCGACGAACCTAATAAAAGGTTTGTATCAACATAATAAAAGAGGGGCGATTAAGGAAAGGGATAATGAATATACCCGGTACATATAAAAATATCAATTGACAAAAAATGATATACAAAGGAACATGTGCACATGAATTCAATGCCTAGTATCCATAGCATTAAATGTGCAATGTGCAATGTTCCCATTATAAGATGCGAATGCCTGTATGGGTTGATTCACAACTAAAAGGGGTGACTGAAGTATTTTATTATGCCCCTGTTTTTGCAAATATATGCACAGGCAGTCGCATCTCATAATCGCTATAGAAAAATATTCACATGGATTCAATGCCTAGTATCCATAGCATCGACTGTGCAATGTAAGAAGCCAATGTCTGTATGGATGGATTCACGACCAAACGTTGCATGAAAGTTTTTTAAATAAAGACAACCATCAAGGTTTTTTGGAGTGCGGCTGTCCATATTTTCTTTTTCCAAAAGAAAGAATCACTTTCAAGGCACTTTGACTAACGCATAAGTGTATTCAAGGAAATTCCCCCCAATATCAATGCGAAAAACTAAAAGCTCACAACCCAAATCGCGTTCTATGATCCACCAACCAAAATCCACTCCAGATACCCGTCCAAAGAAGAACAAGGGTTTGCAGTCCAAGGACTGAGACTGTGGAATGCTCTACCAACCAGCATCCGATTGGAGGCAAACTACTTGGCCTTCAGAAGAAAGATCAAAACCCACCTCTTCTGAGGGCAAAAAAGTTCACTCAGGGAATGGATACCAAGCGCCCAGAGGTGATTCAGTTTGCATGTGTTGCGCTATATACGTTTTTCACTCACTCACTCACAATGAACAACCTATTTGTCTTTAGTAAATCAACCCCATTGTATGTATATTTCAGTTGCCACTAGAACAGAAATAGAAAATAAATCATCCAAATGGGAAAGTTACTCTTAAGCCCTGTACACACAATTGGATATCTGTTGGAATTTTGGCAGGCTGAAATTGACCGATTCAAGTGAATGGGGCCACATTGAACGCACCCCACAACAGTTTGCCATACATGTGGTTGCGAAATTCTAGTGCGGTGTTTAAGGGATTTAAGCAGGCTGTGAGGAGGTGATACAATACTTCCACACCACCTGTCAAATGCTCTCTGAAGAGCGATCCAAACATGAATCAATCTACAGAGACTAAAGCTAGTGTGAATGAGCCCAAAATGTAAAAAAAAATTAAAAACTGTTTTAATTCAAGTAGAAACAAGTGGAAATCTGAAACACAGTTAATTAAAATTTTTGCAATGTATAAAACTTTAGTTACTCTTTAACCACTTCAATACCGGGCCATTGTCATATGATGTCCACAAAGGGGATCTCCCATCCCGTCATATGAAGTCCTGGACTTTGGGGGGGGGGATATCTGAATGATGCCTGCAGCGAGAGGCAGCATCCAGATATCCATCTCTTCTGCGGGCGATTCTGCACAACATAAGAACAATCATATTGGCGTTCTTATATCCCTCCCGCCGCCATCCGGTGCTCTCCCGTGCCATCGGGATCCGGAGAACGAATCGTCCGGCGCTTGCAGGAAGCATAGAGATGACTGGTGACCAGATGGTCACCAGTCATCTCTATGACCGTCGGAGGACCCGGGCGCGATGTGATGACGTCACGCCCGGGTCCCGTAAGTAAACAAAGCCGCGATTGCAACAGTATTCATGGTTTCCAGCCTGGAGGAGAGATGTGGGGTCTTATTAACCCTGCATCTCTCCATAAAGAGGACCTGTCACACACATTCCTATTACAAGGGATGTTTACATTCCCTTTAATAGGAATAAAAGTGATAAAAAATAAAAAAGTGTAAAAAAAAAAATATGTAAAATAAAATAATAATAAAAAAAAAGGCGGTAGCCCGCGCACAGAAGCGAACGCACACCTAAGTCCCGCCGACATATGTAAACGCCATTTAAACCACATATGTGAGGTATCGCCGCATGCGTTAGAGTGCCAGCAACAATTCTAGCACTAGATCTCCTCTGTAAATCTAAACTGGTAACCTGTAAAAAAATTCAAATTTCAAAGATTTTTAAGTACCGAAGTTTGGCGCCATTCCATGAGTGTGCGCAGTTTTAAAGCGTGACATGTTAGGTATCTATTTACTCGGTGTAACATAATCTTTCATATTTTACAAAAAAAATTGGGCTAACTTTACTGTTTTGTTATTTTTTTAATTCATGAAACAATTTTTTTCCCCAAAAAAGGCGTTTGAAAAATTATTGCACAAATACCATGCAAAATAAAACGTTGCAATGACCGTCGTTTTATTCCCTAGGGTGTCTGCTAAAAAAAACCATATATAAATGTTTGGGGGTACTGCGTAATTTTCGAGCAAAAAAATTATGATTTGTAGGAGAGAAGTACCAGAATAGGCCCGGTATGGAGGTGTGTATAAAAGCCTGGTATTGAAGGGGTTAAATCAACAAGCCAATCTGTTATTATGCACAGCTACTCCAGGCTATGTCTGCTGCAGGTTTAGCAAACTCCCTCCCATACTCATCTAAAATTCCCTGTCATTCAATTATAATTAACAAATATGGGAACCTGTCACCCAGTCCTAGCTTTTTTCTTTAATTTTACACTAGTCACTGGGCTGGCTTTATCACAAACACTTAGTCATAATTTTCTCTCATTATTGATTCCTCATCATTTATTATGCAAACAAGCCCTTTTACAAATTGTAGACAATTGTTCAGTATTCCCCAAGGGAGTCAGTTTTAGACCTTTACAATCTATTAATCTGATATTTCTGTGGGTCCTATTTGTCATTCTGTCACTGGTATTTATTTCTGCAGCTGCTTTTACATGTTTGTGCATACTAATACATGTTACACTAAGTACGGTATATTCCAGGCTGACTGGGAGAGCTTGACATAGGAGCGCATGTTCAAGTAAGCAAACATATTTTGATTTTATGAGTCTTTATTATTTAATTTACTTAACAGACAGAGGAGGAATTACAATGAGACTTCAGCTGCAGCTAGATAAGTAAAATACTCACTGAAAGATATTGCTACCCTTAGGAGATATAATATACCATTCAGTTTTTCAACTTACCATTCATCCACACATTGAAATAAAGCTTGCATCAAAGATGTGTGCTTAAGAAAACAGACTTACATGGGCTTACAAGAACAAGAACTGATGGTTAAAAGTGTCATTACCCATTATTTTGCATGTGAATGCTGGAGTGGGCTAAATATTAGAGCCCATCCCTGACCCCTATTGAAGATAAGCCAATGGTGGGGATTATTACTTTGCCAATGATACCAATGCTGGGACTTAAAGTGGAGTTCCACCCATTTTTTTATGTTTGTCTGTGCTGCATGCCCTAATCTCATAGGGCCAGATTCAGGTACATCTGCGCATTATTGGACCGGCGTAGCGCACCGCCTTTACGTTAGACTGGCGCAATGTAGCGGCGCAATCACCCTATTCTCGTCACTTTTACGCAGAAATTAGCGGCTGCACAACGTTATTTCTGAGGCGCAAGGCGGAGTAATACAAATTGGGAAGCACGTGGGCGTGTTACATTGAAATGAGCCATGACCTCATGCAAATGAAGGGCCGGCCGGGTCGCGCATGCGCGCTTGAAGCAGACCATGTCAGCACCTCTGTGCGCATGCTCCCAACTCGGGAACAGCGCAATCAGTGAAATTGGAAGTGGACTAGGGCAACGTTCTGAACTACGCAGACAGCATAAATAGACAGACACAAACGCACTTCCTTTGCAAAAGTACATCCCTTTGTATCCCTCCCTATACAGCAAGGTGCTTTTGTTCTGTTGTTAGTTGCGTTGTGTTTTGTCTTTGTGATATTTGTGGACTGTGTGATCTTGTGTTTGGTAGAAGATATTTGTAAGTGATTTTTGGTAAATGCTTGTGATATTTTTTGGTTGTTATTTTTTGGTTCGTTTGTTTTCTTGCTTGATTTTTCCTGTTTGTTTTTGTGACTGATTTTTCCTGTTTGTTTTTGTGACTGATTTTTCCTGCTTCTTTTTCTGAGTGATTTTTGCTGACTGTTTGGGAGTGAGTTTTTGTATGAGTATGACTGAGAGGAAGAGGAAGTTAAATTTTACTTTGGGGGAGAAACGAATTCTTGCCCGTGCCATTTCCGAATATGAGCGTTTCCTCCACGACCCGGAGAGTGCCAACACCCCCCCGGCCAGGAGGAGAGAGATTTTGGACAGGATTACTGACCAGGTGAATGCATCGGGGGGGAGAGGAGACCCGGACACGGTCGGGGATTGAAAAGAAAATCAATGACCTCCGGCGTCTGGTCAAAAAGAAGCTGGCCAAAATGCTAGCCCATGCCAGGGGCACAGGAGGGGGCCCACCATGCCCTGTTAGGCTGACAGCGGAGGAGCGTGCGGTGGCCCTGACCTTTCATGGGGAAGAAGTGGAGGGCCTGCCCGGCTATGACTCAAGTCATGAAGGCGTGATGCCAGGTAAGGTTTTTTGGCCCTATCAGGTGTGTAGCATGTGTGGGGGAGGAGGTGAAAGGGAATATGTGGCAAGTGTGTGGATCCTCCAACCTGTGAATGTTTTGTGTCATCCACAGATGAGCAGGAGGGTGCTGGGCCATCTGGGCTGACCGCACCATCCCAGCCTGATGAGGACCCCCGACAAGGCCGGAGTCCTTGGAGGAGGTTGAGGAGGAGGAGGTTGAAGAGGAGGAGGTTGAAGTGGAGGAGGAGGAGTTTGAGGAGGAGGAGGAGTCCATGTCAGGCACTGAATTTTTGTTTTTGGAGGACTCTTCCCCTCTGGCTGGCAGCAGCCAGCCCTCCATAAGGGGTAGCCCCCCCCCACTCCTTCCCCAACAGGGCTCCCCTCCCAAGGGGCTCCCCTTCTCCCCGGCCACAAGCCTCAGCTGGAGGCAGGAAGGCGACCCAGAAGACCAGGGGGCTGGCCGATCTCCTGTCCGCCACTCTGAGAAAGGACCAGTTCCGTCAGACCGGCCATCTGGGAGAGGTCAGCAAGACTTTGGGGCGGATGGAGGAGAGCCTGTCCTCCATAAAGGATACGCTTGGGGACCTGGACTGCCACTCCCTGGCTCTTACAAACTGCCTAAACCACCTGCAGACTACAACAGCAGGCGTTGGGCAGGATGTGAGGGCCCTCACCCAGGCTATCCAGGCCAATACGGCATCAATTAGTGCTGGCCTAGACAGAATTGCCGTGGCCTTGGAGGGCAGGCCGCCAGGTGGGCAGAGACCAGGGGCTGCTCCTCCTTCCCCAGTTTACCCCCTCCCCCATGAGTCTCCCCTGAGGAGCCGAGCCGTGGCCGTGGGCGCCCCAGGCATGGCTCACGTACGTCAACGGCATAAATTTGTTTTTCCCCTTTTTTTTGCCTTTTTTTTTTATAATGTGCATAATGTGAGCTGGCATGAGATGGGGTCATGAGATGGGGTCCCAGTGCATATGCAGAGTCACCTTGAAGGGAAAAGACAGGAGGATGTTAGTAGTGCATGTGCCCCTTGTGATGTGTGCATCATGGGGGGGACAGTCATGCCTGCCACCCATGTCACTCACCAACCAGCCAGCTGTCCCCATACATGTTCTGTTCGCAATCTGTGGGGATGGGGCTCTGATTGTATATGTAGCTGTCATGGGTGTCATGGGTAGTGTCATGTGTTGGGCTGGTGGGTTGTGGTTAATTCCATGATGGCATGAGGGGTGAATCTGAAGATGCGAGACACCTCAGAATCACCCATGCCATAGATGTCTAGGCGTGTGTGATATATCCTCTCTCGTGAAGAGTGAAGAGTGAAGAGTGAGAGGCTTGTATCAGCTAAGAATATTGTATTAGATTAGATTAAATTGTAAAGTTTATATAAGCCACATGTTTTTTTTAGAAAAAAAAAAAATCCTGTGCCCTCCTCAGTGCCCTCCTCAGTGCCCTCCTCCTTCTTTGCTCATCTAAAGTCAGTAGTATAGCTATGAGCATGGATGACACTGACATGTTGGCATACAGTTTGTTGGGCAACATGTGTGACTGCTCAGCTCCTAACATTGTTGCTTTATCTGACATGTAGACGAATTTTCTAATTTTAGACCAGCTTTTATATGGTCTAATTTTAGACAGGACATTTAGCTGTTGCGCACAGCGCGTAGCCTGCGCTGCACCAACGTTCTTTTGTGGATCCCCGTAACTCCCTCATTAGCATATTTGAATAGCAAATCAATGGTGTGTCTAGCGCAGTTTTGCGCGGACGGATGCGCCTGTCTAACGAAATTACGCTGGACAAAAAAAAGTAGATTTCTTGCGTATCTCGTTTTGGGGATGCCGTGCATCGAAACGCACGCACACAATTAGACTTACGTCGCGCATCTCCTGTTACGCCGGCGTAATCGCTCTGTGAATCTGGCCCATAGTGTTCAGAATGGACAATTTTTATTTATTTTGCTGCTTGTAAATACCTTTATTTTGTAGTCATTCATTACTTTCTCCTCCTTATTAGCCTAGGCTATTAAGTCACAAGGCTATTTGCAAGGGTTTCTGGGATAGGCATCATGTTTCCCAGTAGTCCTTGCAAACCTGACTGAAACCTATTACATTGCTTGTGCAGCACTGAGCATGTGCGAGATATGCAAAGCTGAAATCCAGGAAGTCATACAGTCTGGCTTCATGATGCCCACACTTAAGATGGCCACGGTCTATGTCTAGATTATAAACTAAATGCTGTAACAACCTAATAAAACGGACCTTAGTTTACAGACTAACTTTACTAGAATACATTAAAGTGGATGTCACAATGTAGATTATAACATTTCCTATCATCTGTGCCCAGTCTTGCCACACAGAGTTAATCCAGCGCTGAGTAATCCTCTTTTAAAGTCCAGTGCAAATTAACCGGACTTCACATAAAAACCTGTCAAATTAGGTTAAGTCCGTTTCTCTGTTTTTGCTTTCAGTAACAGGTTATTTACAAATATAGCTTGGACATGTTTATCATAACAAGAGGTGATCCAAAGTTCATTGTATATTACTAGGATGTGTTATGATGTTATATCACCTCATGTTATGATAAACAAAACATAACATATGATAAACATGTCCTAACTATATTTGTAAATAACCTCTCACTCAAAGCAGAAGAGAGATTCTGGACTTTTTGTTAAGGGTCCTTTCACACGGAGCGGACCGTTTTTCGGTCCGCTCCGTGTGCTCGTCAGCTCAGCAGGGACCGCCCTGTCTCTCCTCCGCTCTCCCCTATGGGGAGTCGGATGGAAACGGACCATCTGTCCGTTTGCATCCGATCCGTTTGGCCGGACGGAAGAAAAATAGGACATACTTCCGTCCGCAAAAACGGATGCGGATCTAGCGGACGTTAGCGGATGCATCATCCGCTAATGGATCCGCTCCCATAGGGGCCCATTACAAGTCCGTAAACGGACTTGTAATGAGCGGACGAACGGTCCGCTAGTGTGAAAGGACCCTTAGGCAGGGTTTTATCTGGAAGGCTGTTCGTTTTCACTGAACATAAAAGAGGATTACTCAGCGCTGGATTAACTCTGTGTGGCAAGACTGGCCACAAATCATAGGAAATATTATACTCTACATTGTGACATAAAAAAAAATTAAAAAAAAATTTGGGTTCACATCCTCTTTAAGCGTGTGTATTACAGGGGTATTTATATTAAAAAAGTGAAATTGTGGGTGGAACTTCCCTTTAATTTACTTCTACGCTACAAGCCATACATCCTGAAACTATATTGTCTTGTATCCATCACATTCTTTTCTGGCTTACACAGGTGTGTGATTCCTGTTTTTCTTAAGAGTTAGAGTACTTTCACACTGGGGCGTCATGGGCGTTGGCGATAAAGTGCCGCTATTTTTAGAGCAATAGCGCCTCAGTGTGAAAGCAGCCTTAAGATCAAGATTATCACCAATTCAAGGTGTATAGGTGAAGATTCTTACTTTAATAGTATGGAATTGCACAGAACGGCCCCAGACGCCCTCTTACGGGGTCCCCTGGTAGCGCTCTTGGCTCCTCCTCTTATCTGTGTACCCCATATGAAGCTGCTTCCTATGGCGGCGGCAATCTCACACTTAACACAGGCTGTGTGTGTCCATAAACATGCACAGCATGGCTTAGCTCTGGCCTCTCATCTTCCCCACAGGATTTGATTGACAGATCTGTGTCCTATGAGGATAGAGTGAAAGGAGAGTGCCTCTGCAAACAGGCACAGTGCTGTGTCAAAATAGAAAAAGTAAGTACGTTGTATAAGGGGGGTTGTGGGGGTGATACAACTTCTGGAACACTTAACCTTAAGGCAGGGAATTATTAGGGTAAAAAATGTCCTGCCCTTGCAACCTCTTAGATCCTGTATGGTACACTGAGGAAGTTGAACAGAGGAGATGCAGGGGAACTGTTGCAGCACTGGGTGGAGCCTGCTGAAGCCATGAATAAGGTCAATATTATCTTCTTATAGTGGTTGTAAAGCCTTAAAGCAGAGTTCCACCCAAAAATGGAACTTCCGCTTATCCCACTTCTCACCCCCTTACATGCCACATTTGGCATGTAATTTTTTTGGGTGGGGATTTCCTGTCCCACTTCCTCTTTCCGCCGAGGGGCTGGTTAGGCGATTAAGCTTAATCGCCTACAGCAGCCCATCCCTGTAGGCGATCGCCTGGGACACATGACAGGTCCCATGCGATCGCCTGTCCAATCAGCGGCGGGCCAGTCGACGCTGCGCCGGGGAGGGGGGGCCGGGTGCCCTCAGAGGAGCGGAGCCCCGGCCGGCACGGCGCTGGAACGCTGGAGCAGGTAAGTGATTGTTTATTAAAAGCCAGCAGCTACACTTTTTGTAGCTGCTGACTTTTAATAAACATAAAACAAGGCTGGAACACCCCTTTAAGGTTTTTCACCTTAATGCATTCTACGCATTAAGGTAAAAAACCTTCTGTGCTACAGCTCCATACCTTTTTCTTACCTGAATTTGATTCAATCCAGCGATGTGTACAAGCGCAGCGGCTCTAGCTGCTGTCGCTCTCCTCATTGGACAGATTAATAGCAGAAGGAGCCTTGCCTCCTGCTGCTGTCCACCAAAAGCTATGACACGGAGTAAGAGGCAAGACCGATTCCTGCTGTCTGTGTCAATGGATGCAGCAGTGGGACTCGGGAGCGAGCTTGCATGGGTGCCCCTATGTAAAGCGGCTCTCCGTGAGCAGCACCCTATGAAAAGGGGGGCCTAGAGCGCCGGTGGGGGACCAGAGAAGTAGAGGATTGGGGCTGCTCTGTGCAAAACCATTGCACAGAGCAGGTAAGTATGCGCATGTTTGTTATTTAAAAAAAAAAATGATAATTAACATTTACAGTCACTTTAATCCTCTGTCTCTGGACATAATGAAAAATTATTTCTTGCAGTGTGGGGGCCCTATTACAAGGGCAGATTTTTTTTTTTTTTTTTATAGTTTCATGGTGTTGGGCTTTAAATCATATGTATCAAAAATACACCTTTGAAAATAAGTTCCACAAAAAGTGATTTCAGTTTGCTGATAGCAAGACAATGTATACATTCTGATTTACATCTAATGGAGAATTTAGTGGTAAGAATTCTCCACCAGAAATAGCTTTTCCACTTATATCTGTCACAGTCATTACAAAAGCCAAAAGATAGTGTAACGTATCTGGTGGTGGAGCCTGATGTGTGGAGGTAGACTTCTCTTACACCTCTGGCTCAGGAACCCTGGTAAAGTGACAGATGTGCCTGAGCACTGAACGAGTGACTGACTGGTCTTCTGTTGCAGGATGCTGAAGAGCAAACGGTGCATTGCTGAAGGGCAGGCTGTGCTCTGCTAAAGATAAAGCTGTACGGCATGGAGACCAGAACAGGTCAGCAGGCTCAGATGCAGGTAAACAGGGTCAGGCAACCTGGGTTGGCAACAGAAAGGCAGATCAAGCATAAACGGCAGGCAAAAGAGTAATCAAAGTCAGTGCAGGGTTGGTAATGGCAGACAGATGGGCGGATAAGCAAAAGGAACAGGCATAAACAAAATCCAAAGACAAGGTGTCGGTACAGGCAGTGTTCAGCCAGAGTCAGAAGCAGATCAAGTCGGTAACTGAGAGTCAACACAGGAAGAGGTAGTGGATATTCAGAAAACTTAATAGACCAATCGGTGATGAGGACCCATGGCCATAGTGCAGCTTAAATAGTCTGCCGGAGGTGACGTTTGTGCGTGCTCGTGCACCCGTTTGCGCGCATGCGATTTGGTCACAGACCAATCTTCTGTGCACCGTAATGCACCTATCCTGACAGATAGCATCACCCCCCCCCCCCCCCCCCCCCCCGATAATACATAAAACACAAATAAGTGTGGAATTTAGATTACATCAAAACATTTATTAATGTTTTGTGAGGAAGGAGCTAGAGAGAAAATTGCTGTATACTCAACCATTGATCTGTGAGATTCTGTAGAAGGTGATGGTAATTCAAACCATGATACCGACTCTTTGTTTAATTTGGCAATTAAAGAAGAGATAGGGCCCTTTCACACCAGCGGACCATATGTCCGTATTTCATCCATCCGTTTACGGATGAAAAAGGGACATAGATTAATCCCTATGGGATAGCGGATGTCAGCGGATGAACATCCACTGACACCCGATCTCATGGGTCCCCGCTATGCTCCAATTCTGCAGATGGAGGAAAATCCTATTTTTTCTTCCGTATAAAAAATGGAACGGACGTAAAACGGATGTCAGCGGATGATCCCATTACATCCAATCCGCTGACATCTGTTTTTTAACCAAATATACCACAAAGCAGCATGTGAAATACAATGCATGCTGGAGAAGAGCAAAGTCTCATAGGATATTAGATTAAAAAAAAGGATGAAAAAAGGATGAAAAACGGATGAGAAACTGAAGAAAAAGCAATAGAAAAAGAAAAAGATGCTGGTGTAAAATCCGTTTTCACCCCAAAAAAAAAAAGGAACTGAACTGGACTGAATGGAAAGAAATAGGTCCCTTTCACATATACGGATCGTTCCTCTGTTTTTCATCCATCCGTTGACGGATGAAAAACAGACCTCAATGCATTCCTATGGAAAAACTGATATTTTTGAACGGAAGAAAGCGCTATTTTCCATCCATCAAAAAAAAAAAACGATCAAACGAAAAACAGATGTTAACTGACAAAGGGCCCTTTAACACGGGGCTTTCCGTGCAGGGACCGACCTGTCAGAGTGCCACTCTCCCCTATGGGGGTTTGGATGATGACGTAGATAGAAAAATTGGGTTTTCCTCCATCACACTTTAGCGGATCGGAGCGGTTGTCAGCGGGCATGTCACCGCTGACATCCGTGGCTCCATAGAGGTTCACAGAGAGCGCCCATTCAGGTCTGCCTAAAAATGTGAGATATGTAAACACCTTGGGCCAGATTCTTGTACATTTGCGGCAGCGTAGCATTAGCCATTTACACTACGCCGCCGCCTCGTACTGGAGCAAGTGCTTTATTTCCAAAGCACTTGCTCCGTAGTTTGCGGCGGCGTAGCGTAAATGGCCCAGCGTACGGCCGCATAATTCAAAGGGGGCGGCTTGTATTTAAATTAAGCGCGCCCCCGTGCCGATTGAACTGCGCATGCGCCGGCCGCGACGAAATCCCAGTGTGCATGCTCCAAAGGATGTCACATTTTCTCAATGTAAACGATGTAATCGTAGCGTACGCCAGCCCCATTGAGAATCGACATACGCAAACGACGTAAACGACGCACAACACTTAACATGCAGATGGAGGAAAGTTCTAGCAATAGAGCCTAAGCAAAAGGAGTAATAGGATATAAACTTGCATAAGATATACTGTATAAGCAAGATTTTTATTTTTTTACCTTATTCCTTGTTTAAACATCAAAAATGTAAAAGGTTTTGAATTCTAAATTGAATGTGACCATCCAAAGCTAATCTGTATTTTGTTACATGATTTATAATATTCTAAAATAAGATTATTAAAAGATTATTAAAAAACAAAGTATGTATGTTCTGCTAGAAAGGAAAATATAGCAGGAACTATACAGTATATTGTATCGTAGTAATGTAAAAATTGTATACTGTGTCTGTTTAGATAAATATCTATTATTTTGCACAGGTCAAAACATAAATCCATGTAATATTCTTATTTTCTTATGTGTTGAACAGTCCATGGTATGTACCGTACCATGTATCTAAGAAATGCTTCCAACGTATACAAAGCTATCGCTATAGCTAGGGAGAGCCCCACTGGCACTTGATATGAAGCTCTATAAAATCATAATATTGTACTCCTGAGTTGGACCCCAGGGTAACATTAGATTGCATTAATTCTTGAAAAATAACTTCTAATATCTTCGGAAACAGGGAAAGGGCCTGTTTCGTTATATATTCTCATTGAACTGGTATCTACTTGAAATCCTGATTATTTTCTTGGTATCCTGTGTGTTTCATATACCGTATATACTCGAGTATAAGCCGACCCACGTATAAGCCGAGGTACCTAATTTTACCACAAAAAAAAAATGGGAAAACGTATTGACTCGAGTATAAGCCGAGGTTGAGAATGCATCAGCTACTGTAAGCGCAAAAGAGGGTCAACAATGCCCATTTGCACACCTCACTGTGCCCATTGCAACCTCACTGTGCCAACCACACTGTTCCCACTGCAACCTCACTGTGACAACTTCACTGTGACAATTGTCACTGTGCCCATACTCACTGTGCCAATTCTCACTTTACCCATTGACATTGTGCCAATCCTCACTGTGCCCATTGTCAGTGTACCTGAAATCGACAGGCTACGGGCGTCTATTCATTGTTTAAAACTCACAGTCCCCCCCCCCCCCGATCCTTGCTAAAAACATTACCATATATACTCGAGTATAAGCTGACCTGAGTATAAGCCGAGGCCCTAATTTTAACACAAAAAAAATGGGAAAACTTATTGACTTGAGTATAAGCCTAGGGTGAGAATGCAGCAGCTACGGTAAGCGGAAAAGAGGGTCAACAATGCCCATTTGCAGATTCACTGTGCCCATTTGCACGCCTCACTGTGTGCATTTGCAACCTTACTGTGCCCATTCTCACTGTGCCCATTGCAGCCTTACTGTTACCATTCTGACTGTGCCCATTGTAGCCCCTTACTGTGTACATTGCAGCCTTACTGTGCCCATTGCAGTCTTACTGTGCCTATTCTCATTGTGCCCATTGCAGCCTTACTGAGAGGACCTCCGTGATAGGCGGTAGCAGAACACAGTGTCAAATGCCTATCATGGACCAGGAGGAAGCTGCGACTGCCCAGGTTCCAGAGTCTAAAATGCCCTCCTGCAAGTCCCCAAGCAAAGAATGGAAGTCTTTAATTTCCTTTCTTTCAACTTTTAAGCATAAGTGTGTGTGTGTGTGTGTGTGGGGGGGGGGGGGGGTGTTCTTAGCACTGCAATGTTTTTTTGATTTAAATGAATGCTAGGTATTAGTCCAAGCAATGACAACTATGTAATAGAGGCAGACAGAAGGCAGATAACCTCCCACCCTGTCACCTTGATGCTGAATAAACCAGTACCTACCAGTATCAACCAGAGGATGCTTGGAAGGCTACCCCCTCAAAGCATCTTCTCAATGTTGACTGCGTGGAACCATATGGAAAGGCCGGTGTGCCTGATGTGTTAAGCTGGTCCCTATCAGAAGGAACAATCATTGGTGTTTCAATATTAAATGCCATCGCCATCTAGAGCTGGAGATTTTTTGTAGTTTGTAGATATCTGGTAAATGAGCAGAGAATGTAACATGCATTCTTTTATAAACAGTACAACCAATACCCCAAGCCTCATCATTATGCAGTCTCAGGCCGCGTACACACGATTAGACATGTCTGAGGAAACCTGTCTGACGGACTGTTTTCATCGGACCAGACTTAAGTTGTCTGTTGGTCTAAAGTGCGTACACACCATCAGACAAAAATCCCCTTGGACCAGAACGCGGTGACGTAGAACACAACGACGTGATGAAGAAAACTAAGTTCAATGCTTCCAAGCATGCGTCGACTTGATTGTGACAATGCGCGGGATTTTTGTCCACTGATTTTGTGTACTAACCATCGAACATGTCCGACGGACAGGTTTCTAAGCATGTTTAGAAACTTTTGTCTGCTGGAAAGCGGTCCGATAGGCCGTACACACGATCAAACTTGTCCGCTGAAACTGGTCCGCGGACCAGTTTCAGCAGACATGTTTGATCGTGTGTACGCGGCCTCACAATGCTGTCCACAGATCAGATTACAATGATATGATGATGTGTTATTTTAAAATGATTTTAAAGACAGAAAATTAGATTTTCACGTTATTTCTACTCAAAACATTTGGGCATTTCTAATGCATGCAGCCAGCACTCAAGCCATGAACGAAGCACTTCATGGTAGATCGTAGCAAGCTTATTTTTTTTAAAAATTATTCAATTAAACAGTTTTTATAATACCTGCTACTTTAATTTGTGCACTGCCATTGCCACAAATTGGTTTGCTTTAACAGTTTTACATGGTGGAATTAAATTACTATTTTATTTAATACTAATGTGAGTCTTATATCACTCTGGACATTTATGTAGTCTGTGATTTTAATGATGCAAGTTCATCAGTAGCTTGAGGATAATAAGCTACATATATAAATTTGAGTGCTAAAGGCCTCGGGAACATTGCGTGTCAGCCCCAAAATCTGTGACCTCTGAAGAAAGTAATTATAAAAGTACCATTGTAAAAATATGTCCAACTTGTCCCTTCATCTTGCAAATAAAGAAGCCACTGGATTTACAGAATGAGAAAGGTGTCAACTAAAGAGTAACATTTAATGATTAAACACGACAGACCGTAGACAAAATGGACCGGAAGGATCAGGAAATGTACACAAGTGATGGGCTTTGCTGTTTCTTGCCTTAGGTGAAGCTCCAGAGAAACAGCTGCATTGTATCCACCAAGAAAGAACTGAGGCAGCTGCACCGCCTAGTATATATAAAGAAAACCACATATGCTCCATAAAGCACTTGTTTCTTAAGACAGCTCAAACCAGAGAGGTCACTAGCTAAGGAAGATCTGGTGTATTTCCTAAATGTTTTGACATTTAGTGATGGTATATACGCAAAGGAAACAACATTTCATTTATTGTGGTAAAGCTTGATTTTTATAGATAGATAGATAGATAGATAGATAGATAGATAGATAGATAGATAGATAGATAGATAGATAGATAGATAGATAGATAGATAGATAGATAGATAGATAGATAGATAGATAGATAGATAGATAGATAGATAGATAGAGATTACGTGGTATTAGACCCAAAACCAAAAATGTAATATAAAACCACATTCACTTCCATATTGGGATAAAAAGTTTACTTTATCTCTGCAATCAAAACTGCAATTCTTGCATCAGGCTTGACCTGGATCATGGACCCTATGCCAGAACATTCGCTGCAGTCTCCCGGGAGGCCCAATACGCTCTTTGGGATTTTAAGCCTACCAGGCTTCATCCCAGGCACAAACACTATCCCCTATTACCTTTATGTTAGAAATACCAATTCTTGGCTTCCTGTTTTGCAGTGCAACGCTCCATCCAAGATCCTCTGCCCATAAGGGATATTATATACGGATCTCTTTGTCCAGCAGTCCGCACCGATTTGAGTAGCTTCTACAAGAAGCTCTTTCTTTTATGCTTTATTTTTACTAATGAAATACATTGCTATCAAACTATACTTAAGAGACTCTATGAAGAAGCGCTGAAAGACGCGCAAAACCAGTCGAGTCCATCCATTGCAAGCTCCATCTTCCAGACATTCCATGTCTGAACCTCCATCATCAATACAGGACATTTATATTACCTTATTGTTCCTTTACAAGTGTTTTTGCTTTAACCGTTTGTAATACCAAGTTTGACCACTAGTCTTTAATTACCTGTATTGCGCTGGAGGCAATTTGCAATGTCTAGCTAGTTTGCTAGTTCGTTCTATTGGAACGTAAAGTTTTTAATATGTGAACCATACCTTTGTGTTCAAATAAATTACATTTTAGAGAAAATTTCTCTGTGCGACTATATTCTTACCAGCATATTGTGCCTGAAAAGTCCAACAACTAGCCCCTAGTTTTTTCCTTCTTCATACCTATTAGGATGCGGCACCTTTTACCTAGTATCCACATGTTCACTACATGTGAGGATACTGTTTCCCTCCCTATTCCTCATTTATGCCAGAACATTGGTCACAAAAGTATTTTTATTTTTTGGATTTGGTACTAAGTAAACAGCGATCCTTCCAGAGCCACCTTTTTCTTAAAGGGGTTATGTGTTCTGCAGTGTTTCCAAGCATGCCCCAGGGCTTTTACAATCATAATAATGCTCCTGCTGAAAACATAACTTTACTTAAAGGGGTTGTAAAGGTTTGTTTTTTATTTTCTAAATAGATTCCTTTAAGCTAGTGCATTGTTGGTTCACTTGTCTTTTCCTTAGATTTCCGTTCTAAATGTTTTTTTTTCTTTGTTTTCTTTGTCTTAATTTCTCACTTCCTGTTCCTCCTCAGTAAGCTGTTCAGTAAGCTGTTCTGGCTGACTATCCACCGCTCGGATTATGGGGGCAAGCTTACTGAGGAGAAACAGGACGTGAGAAATTCTGACAAAGAAAAAAACATTTAGAAGGGAAATCGAAGGAAAAGGTAAGTGAACCAACAATGCACTACCTTAAAGGAACCTATTTAGAAAATAAAAAACAAACCCCTTTAAGTAAAGTTATGTTTTCAGCAGGAGCATTATTATGATTGTAAAAGCCCTGGAGCATGCTTGGAAACACTGCAGAACACATACACCTCAAAGACTGTCTGCCGTTTTGCCTTTTGGGATGCTGTGATAACTCGATCCAAAGAAAAATTGCTCCAGGGGCATTGGAAGTGTTAGGCAGTGTCAATAGGTGCTTATAAATTCGGCTTCGCTGTGTTGTCTAACCACACCCTCGGAAGCAATGTGATGATGAAATGCATCAGTATGGGGGCTATACAGTGTCCGTAAGTGATATCAACGTGACCAATGTTCTGGTCTAAGTCCCATGATCCAAAGAAGTTGTCTCCGGGTAGGACACTTACATTGGTCGTATGAAGCCAAATTTCAGGCGTATCTTGCTTTCAGACTCAGGCGCATAGATACGACGGTGCATCGGTGCACTTACGCGGCGTATCTGTAGATACGTCAGCGTAAGTGCTTTCTAAATCCGGGCCATTGTTTTGCTGATGCTATTTAGAGTTCTCCCATACTGATTTATTTTCTTTTTTGCTTGTGATCTCATGTTTTTTTATGTTTTTTTTTTAGAAAGCCAGATCTCCAGAATATTTTTTTGTACTCCACATTATTATTTTTTTTTGGAGAATTTTTTATTTTTTTTTGTTGGCAAGTTATCACACCAATGTTTTTTTTTGTTTTATTTGGAGAAATTTCTTTTTTTTTGGCAAGTTATCACACCAATGTTTTTTTTTTCACCCCCCCTCCTCAAGGAGGTTGTGTCCTTTGTTAATTACACATTGTATTTCGGAAATGTTTGATGGCCATTCAGCAGAAAATACAATAGACAAGTTTTTAACGTGAATTAAATCACCATTTATTCTGGCAAACCAAAAATAAAAAAAGAAGGGCAACACTTGACCAATTCACAAAATACATGCAGACTTTTTGGACATCAAAGGCACATTCCACCATGATCAACAACAAAATCAACAACATCAGGAGTCACAATGTGCTCCCGAAATCCCAGAAATCAGAGGCAGCAGCAGATGACATACATGACCCCGAGCTGTGGTACTACAACAACCTCAGTTTGGGGCCAAATCAGCTGGAAACCAGGGAATCACTTTCTGGTCTTCCTTACAGCCTTCCCTCCAGGCTTCCCTGCAGCGTTCCTTCCACAGCCCTGTCCACGGCCCCTTGCGGGTGGTGACAATGTGGTATCAGGAGGAGGAGAAGAAGCTCGGTCCCACAATTGTGTGGTCCTAGTCAGCAGGTCCCTTCTCCCCAACTGTATCACAGATGCCATCAGGTCTTGGGCCAGGCCCCTTTGTCCCTCCCCCAAAGCTTGCAGCTCGTTAGCAGGGTATGAGCTGAAGCTCTTCACTGGGTTCAGGGGGGCCCGCATGATCTCCGCTGCCTCCCTGATGACCTGCAGGGACTCCTCCTCCAGCTGGTTCCAGCGCCTCTTTTTTGTAGGTGGGTGCATCTGGAGGGGAGGCACCTGTGAGGCACCTGCTGCCGCTGGGCCTGGGCACCTGCTGAATGCCACTCGGCCCAGCTTCCTCCTGGCTGCCACTCACCCCTTCCTCCTGGCTGACACCTTCTGGAGCTGCCGCCTCCTGGCTGGTCTCTTCCTGTGTAGTAAAAAGGGACATGTTTTAATTTTTTGCAAAATCAATCACACACATTTTCAAGCTCTTGACTGTTTGTTTATTTTTTATTTTTTTTAATTGAACAGACTCTCATTCTGACCCCTGCAGTTGGCATCCCTGACACAATTTGTTCTGCCCATGACTTTTGTTTGTGTTTTCAAGCTTTCCTTTTTGGTTACAAAATCATCTCGTTAAACAAACAATAATTTGCAGCCAATAAATATGTTGTAAACTACTATACCTCACTGAAGATGAGCATATCTACCTCCTCGATGCCAGCCAGCTCCTGGGCACACTCTGCAGGGGTGGGGGGAACCGTGGAAGGGATGCTGGAAGGAATGGTGGAACGAAGGGTGGAAGGAAGACTGGAAAGTGATTCCCGGGCCTCCATTTTATCATCCAAAAACCTGAGGTGCTTGTAGTACCACAGCTTGGGCTCCTGTACTTCATCTGCTGCTGCTCCTGACCTCTGAGATTGACGCACTTGGAGGTAGCACTTTCTGTAGGTGTTCCTGAGGTTGTTCATTTTGTCCTTGATCATGGTGTATGTGACCTCCGGTATCCAAGTCTTCATGTATTCTGCAAATTGGTCAAGTGTTGCCTTTCTCACATTTTTATTGTGGTATGATGGGTTCCTGATGTCCCACAAGCAAGTGAGTTCCTTGTACTTGTCGAGAAATTGCATTAGCAAATCAGGGGTATTCAGTTTTTGCATCTTTATTTTCTTTCTAGAATAGCAAAACAAAAACATATAAACACTAGGCTCAGCTTTTACATTGTCAGAATCTGCACACAATCTTTTGACCTTCAAACACAGTGTCTCCTGCTACCACTAAAATGCTGCCCAGCTCTGCCCCATTGTTGTGGAAAATGATGATTTACCTGCAGACCCTGTGCTTACATTTCACTAAATAAGTGGCATAAAAACATGCAAAAGTAATGAGAGCATTCATCAAGGCACATTCATGTGTAGATATCATGTCCCTCAGCATTGATGAGATGATACACTGCTCAATTACCTCTGTCCAACAATCACATGTGTTGCCTGAGCTGATACACAATAAAATAGAGAGGTTTTGCAGTGTCACATATATATTTTGGAGATGTTTCCAAGCAGATGGAGAGCAAAATTGTAGGGGGGCCCCAAGATAAAAAATTGCTCAAGGGTACAATCAACATATAAACCCCCCATCCCATGACTCAAGTCTATAGGCCTCTGCTAGGCCAATTTTTAGATTTACCCTTGTTTCTGCCGTTCGTCACTTCCGCTCGTGCAGACTCCACGTAACAAATGTAGTCACGTCGTTCTCCTTATATAACCCGCGCATGCATGAAACGCCGCCCTCTCCGTCCGCCCATGATGGACCTTTTCCTCTATTCCATGCCCCTAATCATTGTGAAACGACAATATGGCGGTGTCACAGGTGCTTTGTATACCCTGTTCTGACGAGCAAAGCCCTAAGGCCGGAACATCACGATCCAGGCCCAGGCGGTACAAAGTGACAAATATGTCACTGAAGAGATGGTGGAGATGGCGGACATACTGCGGAGGAAAGATTATGATGGAGATCATGGCCCATACCACACCCCTAATCGGAGGAAGGCCCATATAATGGACAAAGTGGCAGAGAAACGTTATGATTATTTTGGGGTCAGGAGGTCCAAGGAGCAGCTAAGAAAAATGTGGTCTGACTTGAAATTGTGTGAGCCAGAGCAGTATAGGAAGATCAAGCAAATTATTGACAAAAGTAAGTAATTTTGATGTGTTTGGTGTAATTGTCTGTATCATTTTTAGACATGTTTTTCTCCATGTGCTTCTTTGGCCTGGTTGTACTTTTGAACATGGCAAATTTCTTTTTTTATTTGGCAAAGTGTAGTATTTTCCGTTCGTAGTAAACATCGTTCCTCCAAAATCCTATGTTTTCTGCAGATCCAGGAAAAGCACACGTGGTCATGCCTATTTGGCGTAAAACAACGTTTATAAACATTGTTGTCAAGATGATGTGTTTGTTTAACCTTACTAGAATGTGAAAGGCAAACCGGATTCATTCGCACAGTGATAATAAGCAGCTGGTTACACATCTGGACTCAGGAGCACCTGTGTGTCCCCCATAACTAGCATATTTATTATGGTCTCCCACAAATGATACTGGGGGTGCATCCATGTGTGTCACTTTGCCAAAAAGCATCAGTATTCCAGCTTGGGGTAACTCAGAAAAACAAAGGTGATGTTTTTAGGAAGGATCCCAAACAGACAATTGTACCCCACTTCTAAGCAATGTTTGCTATTTCTGCACTCCAATATCTGTGTGCTGAGTATACCTTTTGAGGAGGCAAGAAGGCACAGACCCGAAAAAACCCCACCAATCTCAGCATGTGGAGGAGGTGGATGTGGAAGAAGGAGTTGTGAAAGAAGGAGTTGTGGAAGAAGGAGTTGTGGAAGAAAGAGAGGTGGAAGAAAGAGAGGTGGAAGAAATAGAGGAGGAAGAAAGAGAGGTGGAAGAAATAGAGGAGGAAGAAAGAGAGGTGCAGATTATCAGCACAACAGGTCAGTGTCTGTCACCCCAGCTTCACAGGGAAAAAGAGATGTAGGTAGACCTGCACATTTCTAATAAACACTTTTGTATTTTTTTAGGGGATGAACATGGTGGTGTCACAGCATCTGCTAGGACACCTTTCTCCAGTGCTAGTGTCCAAATCGTGATACAGGAAATTATGGAATGCAGTAGTGAAATGGCAATTATGAGGAATAGGACTGATCTCATTGAGCAAAAATATAAGAACATCCTATGTCCTTATGTTTTGCACACCAATTTGAATTGTTTAATCCACTAGCCAAAATTTGAAGATGCACACAGTGTGTCAATATGGTCTACAGTAGGTGACTGGGATATTGTGTCAATCTCGCTCCCTTTCTCGGCGAGATTGACCACCTACGAGCCCCATCGCGGGAGCCAGCGCCGAGCTGGCTTGCCGCGATGGAGACAAAGACGTCATAGAAGCGACGGGGATCCGACGCGGATTCCCGCCAATTCTACACGTGGGCGGAGTTTGTTATGAATCCTGAAGGAGAAATCCCCGCCGGATTTTTAAAGAAAAATCCGGCATGGGTTCCCCCCTCAGGAGCATAACGGGCCCTTAGGTCTGTTATGGGTTGTAAGGAGACCCCCCTACGCCGAAAAAAACGGCGTGGGGGTCCCCCCACAATCCATAACAGACCCGTATCCAAAGCACGCCGGCCGGCCGGTCAGGAAGGGAGTGGGGGCGAGCGAGCGCCCCCCCCCTCCTGAGCCGTACCGGGCAGCATGCCCTCAACATGGGGGGGTCAGGTGCTCTGGGGTAGGGGGCGCACTGCGGCCCCCCACCCCAGAGCACCCTGTCCCCATGTTGATGAGGACAGGGCCCCTTCCCGACAACCCTGGCCGTTGGTTGTCGGGGTATGCGGGCGGGAGGCTTATCGGAATCTGGAAGCCCCCTTTAATAAGGGGGCCCCCAGATACCGGCCCCCCACCCTAAGTGAATGAGTATGGGGTACATTGTACCCCTACCCATTCACCTGCAAAACAAAAGTTTAAACACAAATAAACCACACAGTGTATTGAAATATTTTATTAGTTGGCCGCCGGGGGGGGTGTGTATGATCGCTTTTATAAAAGCGCCCCCCTCCGGCGGGCTTCTGTGGGGGGTGGGTGCCGCCGTCTGGTTCTTTTCCGCCGCCGGGGGGGGCGCTTTGATAAAAGCGCCCACCACCCGGCGGGCTTCTTTCGACGTCTTCGGCGGCGGGGGGGGTCTTCTCCCACTCTCCGGGGTCTTCTCCCGCTCTCCGGGGGTCTTCTCCCACTCTCCGGGGGTCTTCTCCGCTCTCCGGGGGTCTTCTTCTTCTTCAGGACTCGCCGCCGCTATCTTCGTGTGTTAGCTCAATTACTAGCGGCGGCGGTCCCCTCTTCTGCGACGTCGGCGTCTTCTTCTTCTTCTTCTTCTGCTGTCCAGATGTTGACGCGACGCTTCCTCCCGCTGTTATGCCCAGCGCGCGGCTCGCAGCGAAATATATAGGCCTGTCTTGTGACGTCGCAGTCCCATCATGCTCCGGTAGGTAGCACGTGCTACCTACCGGAGCATGATGGGACTGCGACGTCACAAGACAGGCCTATATATTTCGCTGCGAGCCGCGCGCCGGGCATAACAGCGGGAGGAAGCGTCGCGTCAACATCTGGACAGCAGAAGAAGAAGAAGAAGACGCCGACGTCGCAGAAGAGGGGACCGCCGCCGCTAGTAATTGAGCTAACACACGAAGATAGCGGCGGCGAGTCCTGAAGAAGAAGAAGACCCCCGGAGAGCGGAGAAGACCCCCGGAGAGTGGGAGAAGACCCCCGGAGAGCGGGAGAAGACCCCGGAGAGTGGGAGAAGACCCCGGAGAGTGGGAGAAGACCCCCCCCGCCGCCGAAGACGTCGAAAGAAGCCCGCCGGGTGGTGGGCGCTTTTATCAAAGCGCCCCCCCGGCGGCGGAAAAGAACCAGACGGCGGCACCCACCCCCCCACAGAAGCCCGCCGGAGGGGGGCGCTTTTATAAAAGCGATCATACACACCCCCCCCCCCGGCGGCCAACTAATAAAATATTTCAATACCCTGTGTGTTTTATTTGTGTTTACACTTTGTATTTGCAGGTGAATGGGTAGGGGTACAATGTACCCCATACTCATTCACTTAGGGTGGGGGGCCGGTATCTGGGGGCCCCCTTATTAAAGGGGGCTTCCAGATTCCGATAAGCCTCCCGCCCGCATACCCCGACAACCAACGGCCAGGGTTGTCGGGAAGGGGCCCTGTCCTCATCAACATGGGGACAGGGTGCTCTGGGGTGGGGGGCCGCAGTGCGCCCCCTGCCCCAGAGCACCTAACCCCCCCATGTTGAGGGCATGCTGCCCGGTACGGCTCAGGAGGGGGGGGCGCTCGCTCGCCCCCACTCCCTTCCTGACCGGCCGGTCGGCGTGCTTTGGATACGGGTCTGTTATGGATTGTGGGGGGACCCCCACGCCGTTTTTTCGGCGTAGGGGGGTCTCCTTACAACCCATAACCGACCTAAGGGCCCGTTATGCTCCTGAGGGGGGAACCCATGCCGGATTTTTCTTTAAAAATCCGGCGGGGATTTCTCCTTCAGGATTCATAACAAACTCCGCCCACGTGTAGAATTGGCGGGAATCCGCGTCGGATCCCCGTCGCTTCTATGACGCGCTCGCTGGAATGTACTTTTACTATTCCAGCGAGTGCGAGATGTCGGCAGCCTGTCGCCGAGATTCAGCGCGATGCTGGCGTGCTGAAAACACATTCTCGGCGGCAGGCACTGTAACTGCCATCACAGGATATTGATTGTCTGTGCTTTGTGGGTGCAACCCCTTCCTCGCTACTCAAGCAGGGTAGAGGGAGGGTTTGCAACCCCAAAACACATCCATTGATCACCCATAATGGCAGATAGCTCATGTTGACATTTGGCATGGGATCAGGATAAAAATCCCCATTTTGCCGTTCAAAATGTGTGCATCTTCAAATTTTGGCTTGTTCTGGGGTGACATCACCCTATTACATGTTTCTAATAAGGTTGAACTTTGTAAGTTCCATTGTTTGTAGTTATTTGCTTGTTTGTAAAAAGCCTCTTTTTTGTAACAAAAAAAGATTTTTTATTTTTTTTTGCAGAAATATTTTAACCACTTAAGGACCCCTTCACGCCGATATATGTCGGCAGAATGGCACGGCTGGGCACATCAACATACTCGTACGTTGCTCTTTAAGCCGTGCCACGGGCACGTGCACGCGGCCCGGTCTGAAGCTCCGTGACCGCGGCCCCGATCGCCGCTGGAGTCCCGCGATCGGTCCCCAGAGCTGAAGAATGGAAAGAGCTGTGTGTAAACAAAGCTTCCCCGTTCTTCACTGTGGCGCCGTGATCGATCATGTGATCCCTTTTATAGGGATACACAATCGATGAAGTCACACCTACAGCCACACCCCCCTACCCCCTACCCCTTCATAACCCCTTCAGCGCCCGCTTGTGGTTAACTCCCAAACTGCACTGTAATTTTCACAGTAAACAATGCAATTTAAATGCATTTTTTGCTGTGAAAATGACAATGGTCCCAAAAATGTGTCAAAATTGTCCCAAGTCTCCACCATAATGTCGCAGTCACGAAAAAAATCGCTGATCGCCGCCATTAGTAGTAAAAAAAATAATAATAAAAATGCAATAAAACTATCCCCTATTTTGTAAATGCTATAAATTTTGCACAAACCAACCGATTGTGATTTTTTTTTTACCAAAAATAGGTAGAAGAATACGTATCGGCCTAAACTGAGGTAAAAAAAACATTTTTATATATTTTTGGGGGATTTTTATTATAGCAAAAAGTTAAAAATATTGCATTTTTTTCAAAATTGACGCTCTATTTTTGTATATACAAAAAAAACCGCAGAGGTGATCAAATGCCACCAAAAGAAAGCTCTATTTGTGGGAAAAAAAGGACGCCAATTTTGTTTGGGAGCCACGTCGCACGACCGCACAATCGTTAAAGGGACGCAGTGTCAAATTGCAAAACCTGGCCGGGTCCTTTAGCTGCCTAAAAGTCCGGGTCTTAAGTGGTTAAAAAGCACAACTTGCACAGAATTAAAAAAAAAATGAAAATTACTTTAACGCACAAGTTGTGCAAAGAATAAAAAACATTTGTGTGGCTTCTTCTTTCTATGCTCAATACCAGTTTGTAGATTTACTGTGCAAATGTGGTTATTTACTAAAACAGAGAAATACATTTGGCACTAGAAGTGCACTAGTTGGAGAACCAGGGAGACAGATAAGATAAAAGAAACCAAAGCAAGAATGACAAACAACTAAATTCCAATGGTCAAATTACTTATTAAATAATATTTCTTTCTTTTGTGGGCCGAATTAGAAAGAAATATGGTCTGGCATAGCAATGGCCCCCCTACCCAAGAAATACTCAACATATTTGTTGCGTGCCTCACGAGCAGATTGGGGTGCTGAGCCAGTGAGGGTAGTCCTGCCTCAGCACCAATGTTGGGTAGGTACGACTGGAAGTGCCTGCGTAAAAAATTGTGCAAAATGCAACAGGCAAAATCAAGTGTTCAGTTTATATTCCGCCATGTGTATGGCTGTCTGGAACAGGCGGAACCGGCTGGAGAGTATCCCGAAGGCATTATCAACTACCCTCCGGGCTCTGGCCAGCCGAAAATTGAAGACCCTCCTCTCCTAGATTAGAACTCTCTGGGGAAAAGGCCGCATGATGTGAGGTCCAAGCCCAAAAGCTTCATCCACGAGAAAAACAAACGGAAGTCCCTCCAAATTGTCTTCATCCCGTGGCAGTGCCAGACCACCAGACTGTAGATGCTTGGCAAACTCCGTCCGCGCGAACACTTCCCTATCAGACAGCCGGCCATTCTTCCCCACGTCCACATACAAAAATTCGTACTGTGCCGACACCACCGCCATCAACACAATACTATGAAAACCTTTGTAGTTATAATAGTACGTACCGTTCCCATCTCATCGGATGGACTGATCGTGTGTACGCGGCCTTAGGGTCCCTTCCCAATCTCCTTCCTTTTCACTTGTATTCCTCATAGATTTGGAACAGATTAAAAAGGTAAGAAAGCTTCACATTGCCACTGTCATATAGAACTTCACCCAAACTTTAAAGAAGAAATATATAGTTCATCATAATACAATGAATAAGAATACATTTGGAAATGTCAGAAACGTAGTTAGATGTATTGTTGCTAATGCTAAGAAGAAGCATCACAGTGTTTCTTTGCGGTTATCTAGCACAAGATCTCACCTCTCATTCATCAATATATTTTGCTAAAGGGAATGCAGCATAAGGAATCTATTTTGAAGTTCAGCAGTCTGGTTGAAAACAAAACCTTAGATGATTCTAAATCATTGATAAAGCAAGTGCAACAATGAAATCAGAAACATTACAAATAAAGAACCGGCCTTTCTATAACAGTGGAAATTGTGTAGATACGATATTTAGTAATGTACTATATCATTGATATTTCATTTGACATCAGATGATATTACATTTACATCAGCTGTGCTGTAGTGCAAGGGGCACGATAACATGAGACTAGAGTAGAGTGAAAGAGAGCTCAGTTCATTAATTTGCTACGTCTCTTTTCATTGATCAATCACAGGGTGAGGGGGGGGGGGGGGTTCAGACTTGCAAGCGTAACATAAATGCAGCAGAGAAAACTCAGGGCTCCTGCACTGCCAGACCAGGTTGTGTGTTGTGGCAGAGTTGTGTAAAACTCAGAAAGGGACAGAAACACAAAATAGCACAAAACAATACAAAAAAGAACCCTCAGCTGATGATTCTTGAGGCAGTGGTTGATCACTACTGCTGGATTTCTAGTAACATACAGTAGTTGGTAAGGGAGAATAAAGACACCATTCCATCCAGTTTAAAATGTGTGTGAGTATTTGTGTGTGTTTCCTCGTACACACGGCCATGTTTGCTTTTTGTCGGGAAAACCGGCCGTGTGTATGAGGCATAACTGTTAATGTCATTACTACTTCCCATATTCCTGTACACAACATTCACTAAGAAACACATCTTAAAAAAATGTAATTGATCTACACTCCCTGCTGATACCACCAACTGTGAAAGGGAGTTCAACATCCTTGCAGTTCTAACAATAAACCCTTTACGCAGTTTAAGGTTAAACTAGTTCTTGTCCAACTTCATTGAGTGGTTGCATGTCTTAAGTGTCCTGAGATTGAATAGTTTTCTTTCTATGCTAAAATCACAATTTTTATGATTGTATATTGTGATTATATCTCCTCTTAGGTGTCTCTTCTCCAGGGATAATACATATTTAAAGCAGGGCTGTCTTAATAGCATCATGGGCCCCTGGGCAAAGTAATACTCTGGGGCCCCTACAACGATGATGAGTGCAGGTAAACAGACATTAACTACTTGAGATCCGCGCTACAGCCGAATGACGGCTCTAGCGCAGATCTAAATTGCCAACAAGCCGTCAATTGACGGCTTGTCACTAGCTGCTTTCCGGCGCGCGCTCCAGAGCGCGCTGCGGGGAAACACTGTGTTGCCCGTGTCCCTTGGACACAGCCAATCACAGATCGCCGCGAACGGCCAATCAGAGTGGCCGTTTGCGATGCGATCTGTGCGGCGAATGAGAGATGATCTCATAGATCATCTCTTATTGCCGTTTTACATAGAGACAGCGTCCTGTCTCTGGAGAGCAGGAGACGGATCTGTGTCTCTTGTACATAGAGACACAGATTGGTCACCTCCCCAGTCACCCCCCTCCCCCCACAGTTAGAACACTATGCAGGGAATACATTTAACCCCTTCCTCACCCCCTAGTGTTAACCCCTTCAATGCCAGTCACATTTATACAGTAATTAGTGCATTTTTATAGCACCGATCGCAGTATAAATGTGAATGACGCCAAAAATGTGTCAAAAGTGTCCGATGTGTCCGCCATAACGTCGCAGTCCCAATAAAAATCGCAGATCGCCGCCATTTCTAGTAAAAAAAAAATAATAAAAAATAATAATTCTGTCCCCTATTTTGTAGGCACTATAAATTTTGCCCAAACCAGACGCTTATTGCGATTTTTTATTTTTTTTGGGATATTTATTATAGCAACAAGTAAAAAATATTGTATTTTTTTCAAAATTGTCGCTCTTTTTTGTTTATAGCGCAAAAAATAAAAACCGCAGAGGTGATCAAATACCACCAAAAGAAAGCTCTACTTGTGGGGAAAAAAAAAGGTCAATTTTGTTTGGGAGCCACGTCGCACGACCGCGCAATTGTCAGTTAAAGGGACGCAGTGCAGGAAGCTGAAATATCACCTGGGCAGGAGGGGGGTATAAGTGCCCAGTAAGCAAGTGGTTAAGTAGGTAGGAGGCAGACTGCCTGCCCTGTGTATCTATCACTCTCAGTGCCATCATGGGGGCAGTGCAGGCTCAAAGACCAGCTGCTTTGGGGAAAGTGAAGGGGTCCCCCATGTTGCTGGGGCCCCTGGGCCATGGTTTAAAGGGTAAGGGAGAATACGTTTAGTGTTTGTGGCCTCTCCTTATAACTGAGGTCCTCCAGTCCCCTTATAAGCTATGTTACCCTTCTCTGGACTCTCTCCAGTTCTAGCACATCCTTCCTGAGGACTGGGGATCAGAATTGGATGGCATACTCGAGAGGTGGCCAGACCAGAGTTTTGTAAAGTGGTAGAATAATAGCATTATCTTTTGAGTAAATACACTTTTTAATGCATGCTAATAGTCTGCTAACCTTCATCGCTGCACTTCGGCAGTGCACGCTATTGCTGAGCCTGTGATCTACTAGGACCCCCAGATCCTTTTCCATCTGCAATTATCCCAAGGTTTTTCCCCCAGCAAGTAACTTCATTCATATTTTTAGACCTCAAGTGTATTATTTTGCTTTTTTTCAATATTAAATCTCATCTGCCATGTAATTTTGCCATCCTTTTATTTTGAGAATGTCTACTTGCAAAGTTTCTATATCCTGTTTCAAAGTCATTGCACTGCTTAGCTTGGTATTGTCAGCAAACACAAAGATTGAACTCCCTGAGGAAGTCACATGAACAGTGACGCAACACGTCCGGTGGAGCCTTGTGACGTCAGTTCCAGTGGTGTTTTACGGAAGTGCAGTGAGGAGGCGAGTATGTCACTACTCCCATTGCGTTTTACTGCGGTTTTTACACTTACTTAATGTACAGCTTCTTTTACTAAATAAATTTACTTTTCATTTGGCAATATTGCACTATGGCTGTTTTTTGTTTTCTTTTGAGTGCTATTTAACCACTTAAGCCCCGGACCAATAGGCTGCTAAATGGCCAAAGGCGTCTTTACAATTCGGCACTGCGTCGCTTTAACTGACAATTACGCGGTGGTGCGACGTGGCTCCCAAACAAAATTAGCGTCCTTTTTTCCCCACAAATAGAGCTTTCTTTTGGTGGTATTTGATCACCTCTGTGGTTTTTATTTGTTGCGCTATAAACAAAAATAGAGCGACAATTTTAAAAAAAATGCTATATTTTTTAATTTTGCTATAATAAATATCCCCCAAAAACATATATAACATTTTTTTTTTCCTCAGTTTAGGCCGATACGTATTCTTCTACCTATTTTAGGTAAAAATAAACGCAATAAGCGTTTATCGATTGGTTTGCGCAAAATTTATAGCGTTTACAAAATAGGGGATAGTTAGGCTCTCCCCGTTCTTCAGCTCCGGGGAGCGATTGCGAGCGGGCGGCAAGAAACGAATAGCCGCGCCCTCGTCCCGGATCGCTCCCCGCGGGTTTCTGACCGCTGCATGTAGAGGGGGGTCCCGATCGGACCCCCGACCCGCGCAAAGGCAGGGACGTAAATTTACGTCAATCTGCCTTAACGTGCCCTTCTGTGGACGTATATGTACATGCGGCGGTCGGGAAGTGGTTATATAAGTAGTGTCATTCCTTGGAGCGAGCTGTTTCCTCTATGGGCCAGATTCAGGTAGATGGGAGCATCTTTGCTCTGGAGTAACGCTTCTCATTTACGTTACTCTGACGACCCTTTCAGCGCAAGTACTGTTATTCACATAGCAGTTGCGCGTAAACTTGCGCCAGAGTAACGATAATGCGCTGGCGTAACCCGACGCAAGTGGAAGTGGGTGTGATCACATGTAAATGATGGGCGGAGCCCAGCGCAGAGGCTTACGTTCAGCGCATCATCCACGGAGCATGCGCAGTGAGTGCGGCTCCACTCGCCCCCTTGTGCGCATGCTCACAACTTCCGTCGGCACCACTTCCCGGGAAACGTCAGCGCAATGCCTTCCGTTGGGCGCTTAAAAGCGCAGGCGGAAACGCCATTCCGGCGCAAAAGTATTTCCGTTTCCCCCCACCCCAGGGAAGATACTTTTGTGCTGTGATGGCTGCTCCCGCTACCCCCAGAGAGAGGAGGAACCTCAACTTTAATTCACAGGAGGTGTCTGTGATCATATCCGCTATGGAGACTTTTAATCATTTTCTCCATGGCAAAAGAAGCCGTAAGACCAGCCGGGAGAGGAAGCAGGGCATCCTGGACACCATTGCTGGCCGGGTCAATATTTTGGGGTACTCCACCCGGACTGCTGGTGACATTCAAAAAAAAATCAATGATCTGCGGCGCAAGGTCCGTGGCAAGGTGGCCACCATCAGGAGGCATGAGAGGGGCACAGGTGGTGGTCCCCCATGTCCGGTCACCCTGACCGCGGAGGAGGAAGTGGTCTCTCGCTGCCTGGAGAGGGAGCAGGTGGAGGGGGTCCCTGGCTATGACTCCATGGAGGAAGGCTCCAGGACAGGTAAGTGTTTTTTATCCCCTATTTGATGTGTTGCATTTGGGGGGGGGAGGGTACATGTGCCAAGTGTGTGGGACCACCAACATGTGTCTGCTTTGTGTCATCCACAGATGACGGAGCTGGGCCATCATCTGTCAGCGGCCAGTCCACCCCATCCCCCCAACGCCATCGTGTGCCCGAGCCCCTGGGTGGTGAAGACACCGAGGTGGAGGAGGAGAGTGCCCACACCACACCTGCCGAGTTGGTTGTGGAGGATCCTGCTGTGGCAGAGCAGGAATTTTCTTTAGTGTTGGAGGACTTCTCCCCTTCTCCAGGGCCGTCTGTCATCCCCTCCCCCATCCTTGGAAGCCCCTCAAGGGCGACTCCATCCCCCCGGGGACAACCATCTTCTGGCCCCAGGAAGGCGACCCAGAAGACCAGGGGGGTGTCGGATGTTGTCCAGGGCCAGTTGGCGAGGGATCACGCCAGACAGACCCAACAAATGGGGGAACTAGTTGGGCACTTGGAGAAAGTTGCTGACAGCCTGGACTCCGTTGCCCAGATAAGCAACGCAGTGCAGGATGTCAGCTGCAACTGCGCTGCAGTGGTGACCAGTTTGGGGGAGGTGCAGGGGGATATTAGGCACCTCACTGCAGCCTTCCAGGCCAACACTGCTGCCATCCATGGGAACAGTGCTGCCATCCGGGACCAGGGGAGGCTGAGTCGGCGGGCCCAACACTACCAAGTGACCCGGCAGCTCAGGATGCAGGCCCAGCAGCTGAGGATGCAGGGCCAGACAAACAATTTCCTCGGCCGGATAGCCATGGCCTTGGAGGGCATGCAGGCCACACCTGCCAGGAGTGGCCCACCCGGGGATCAGCCACCTCCAGATGCCCCCCCACCCCCACCCACTCCATCCAGGCAGCTGAGGAGCCAGAGAGGTTCGGCAAGAAGGAGCCCCCGGCATCCCCGATGATTATTTTATTTTTTGTTCTGATTTATACTCAGGTTATGAGATATTTTATTTTTTGTTCTGATTATGCTCAGGTTATGAGATATTTTGTTTTTTGTTCTGATTATGCTCAGGTTATGAGATATTTTATTTTTTGTTCTGATTTATACTCAGGTTATGAGATATTTTATTTTTTGTTCTGATTATGCTCAGGTTATGAGATATTTTATTTTTTGTTCTGATTTATACTCAGGTTATGAGATATTTTATTTTTTGTTCTGATTTATACTCAGGTTATGAGATATTTTATTTTTTGATACTGCACACGTTGCAGTGTGAATGGTGTGTGAATGTGAGGGGGTGGCACTCCTGACAGTAAGGGGTGTCACCCTCGGCCGTGGTGGTGAAGTTAACCCCACGGCTGTATGAATGACGTGTGAAAGGTGTATGAATGGACAGTGACATCATTGGGGCCTTGACGCTGGCGTTGCTGCTCCCAAGTCCTACATGCTGGACTTGGGCTAATCCAATGCGATGTGCATGTGGTGTGTGTGATCTAGGGACATCAGTGGTGTACACGCGTGCATTGTCTGTGTGATTAATGTTTTGGTTTAGTGTCCAAAGATGCCTACGGCGAGGACCCTCCTGACTGCTCTTCCATCAGCAGGCTGGGTGTCCTCTGGCAGATGGGGACTGTGTGGGTCGGGGGTCAGGTCATCACGCATGTCAATCTGCAGGCCTTTTCTCATAGCAAAGTTGTGCAGAATACAACATGCACCGATGATCCGACACACGAAGGTAGGGGAATACAATAGGGTCCCCCCAGACTTATCCAGGCATCGGAAACGGGACTTCAGGAGCCCAAATGTTTGCTCCACCACTGTACGGGTTTTGATGTGTGCTTCATTGTCATGCCTGCCACCCATGTCACTCACCAACCAGCCAGCTGTCCCCATACATGTTCTGCTCGAATTCTGCTGGGATGGGGCTCTGATTGTATATGAAGCTGTCATGGCTGGACCCGGGGTGTTTGGCACGGACGTGCCATATGAGGCGTTGGGCATCAGCTATCACCTGTACGTTGATGGAGTGCCAATGCTTCCGATTGCGGTATATGTGCTCTGTGGCACTGGGGGGCTGGAGTGCCACATGTGTGCAATCAATGGCCCCCGCAGTGCGTGGGAATCTGGCAATGCTGCAGAAATCTGTCATTGCCTTCAGCCGCAGCTCCTCAGTGGTCTGATGAACTGGTTGGACATGCGTCTGAGGATTGCAGGGACAACCTGGTGCACACATCTGCTTATGGAGGACTGTGACATCCCAGCCACCACTCCACTTGTACGCTGGAATGATCCACTGGCAAGGAAATGAAGTGTTGCCAGTACCTTCACCAGTGGCTGCACTGCTTGTGAGCGGTGTGTCTTGCTGGTGATGTCATCCTGCAGGGTTGTGGTTAGTTCAAGTATTGCATCTGGGCTGAATCTGAAGAGGCGATACACCTCGTCATCCTCCATGCCAAAGAGGCTCATGCGCGTGCGGTATATCCTCTCACGTGCCCGCCTCCTTCGTTCCGGGGGACCCATCAGTAGTTCTAGGACCACGATTGCCCCTGGCATGTTGGCACACAGAGGTGTTGTCCTTGCAAGTGTGGGTGCTCAGCTTGCTAGTTTCGTCGGTAACGCTGCTGTAGCTGCTCTCCTGCTGACCTGTGACCGTCTGGAGTAAAGATAAAGCAGCTATTTGTAGAAATAACTTTGCGCCAGACGGACGAGATACGCGCGGCGCATGTAGCCAGCGTATGGTGCTAATCCGTTCGTGAATCGGGAAATCTCCCTCATTTGCATATTTGCAGGGGAAATCAATAGGCGCGACTGATGCGCCAAACGAAATTATGCGCTGACGGGACTCTGGCGCCGGAAAGTTAAGCCGATCGGAAATGGCCCGTTTTCGGGCGCATCTAGTTTGGTGGGTACGGCCACATAGAAACGACGGCGCATCTTCACAGTTACGCGGCGCATATCGAAATACTCCAGCGCAAGTCTTGCTGAATCTGGCCCTATATGTGGAGTTACCCAAGATGTTTTGACGCCAAGGTTTGGAGGTAGTTTTTCGTCTTCGCCTGGGACCTGGATGCCTTTATAGATCAGCAGGATCTGATGAGCCTTGTTTGACCCTTGGGTCATTGTTGGAGGTGAGCGGACAATTCATAAATTTAACAGTTTTTTTTATTGATGTTTTGTATGTTTTTTCTTCTATCAAGTTATCCCTGTGATATTTTTACCTTTACCTTTTGCCTTTATATGAACTGATTCTTACCATTGGGCTTTAGTTGGACTTTTATTCACATTTATTTATTTGTATGTTTGGATACTCATCATATTCATTCTTTGACTACATTACTTTATGGCACATTATTGAATAAGCCCATCTGTTTATTTTACATTTATTACGCAGTGTTTTTTGAGTAGACTACTAAGTGTTTGCTGCTAATTCACGTTTACACATGTACTATATATAATTTTTTCTGAGTTTATTTTCACTATATTCACTGGAGGTTGATGGTTTATATTTTCTTAAAAATTAGAACATAGTAGCGCGCAAGTTTTTTCCATTATAAGAACATTATAAGAACTATTTATACCAACCTCAATATTATTTATGAGCAGGTTAAACAGAACTGGTCCCAGGACAGAACCTTGGGGTACCCCACTTACAACTCTAGACCATTCAGAAGATACACTATTTACCATAGCCCTCTGGATACACTCATATAAACCAATTTTTTTGTCACCTGACAGTAGGCTCTTTAATCTCAATGAGGTTAAATAATGTGGATATGGAAATAACTTAAAATAACATAAAATACATTAAAAAAAATTTGACAAGCATGAAACTTCCCCAATAATGGGACACTATTCCTCCCACTGATACCAATGATGGGGCACTATTGCTACCACTGACACAAATGATGGGACGCTATTTCTCCCAATGATACCAAGGATGGGGCACTATTTCTCCCACTGACACAAATGATGGGACACTATTCCTCCCAATGATACCAATGATGGGACACTATTCCTCCCAATGATACCAATGATGGGGTACTATTTCTCCCACAGACACAAATGATGGGACACTATTCCTCCCACTGATACCAATGATGCGGCACTATTTCTCCCACTGACACTAATGATGGGACACTATTCCTGCCAATGATACCAATGATGGGACACTATTCCTTCCACTGATACCAATGATGGGGCACTATTTCTACCACTGACACAAATGATGGGGCGCTATTTCTCCCAATGATACCAATGATGGGGCACTATTTCTCCCACTGACACAAATGATGGGACACTATCCCTGCCAATGATACCAATGATGGGACACTATTCCTCCCACTGATACCAATGATGTGGCACTATTTCTCCCACTGACACTAATGATGGGACACTATTCCTGCCAAGGATACCAATGATAAGACACTATTCCTCCCAATGATACCAATGATGGGGCACTATTTCTCCCACAGACACTAATGATGGGACAATATTCCTGCCAATGATACCAATGATGGGGCACTATTTCTCCCACTGACACAAATGATGGGACACTATTCCTGCCAATGATACCAATGATGGGACCCTATTCCTCCCACTGATACCAATGATGCGGCACTATTTCTCCCACTGACACTAATGATGGGACACTATTCATGCCAATGATACCAATGATGGGACTCTATTCCTTCCACTGATACCAATGATGGGGCACTATTTCTACCACTGACACAAATGATGGGGCGCTATTTCTCCCAATGATACCAATGATGGGGCACTATTTCTCCCACTGACACAAATGATGGGACGCTATTCCTCCCAATGATACCAATGATGGGAGACTATTCCTCCCACTGATACCAATGATGCCGCACTATTTCTCCCACTGACACAAATGATGGGACACTATTCCTCCCAATGATACCAATGATGGGGCACTATTTCTCCCACAGACACAAATGACGGGACACTATTCCTGCCAATGATACCAATTATGGGGCACTATTTCTCCCACTGACACAAATGATGGGACACTATCCCTGCCAATGATACCAATGATGGGACACTATTCCTCCCACTGATACCAATGATGTGGCACTATTTCTCCCACTGACACTAATGATGGGACACTATTCCTGCCAATGATGGGACACTGTTCTGATGCAATTAGATTTGTGAAGTAGGACTGACTCCTATATAATTCTCTCCCTATAAGCACAATCAGGAACCTTTCCCTACAGTAGCTAATGCAGAGTATGTTACAGGAACATATGCAGTGCTGGTGCAATATGAAGAGTATCTAACAGGAACATATGCAGTGCTGGTGCAATATGCAGAGTATCTGACAGGAACATATGCAGTGCTGGTGCAATATGCAGAGTATCTGACAGGAACATATGCATTGCTGGTGCAATATGCAGAGTATCTGACAGGAACATATGCAGTGCTGGTGCAATTAGATTTGTGAAGTAGGACTGACTCCTATATAATTCTCTCCTTATAAGAACAATCAGGAACCTTTGCCTAATGTAGCTAATGCAGAGTGTGTTACAGGACCATATGCAGTGCTGGTGCAATATGCAGAGTATCTGACAGGAACATATGCAGTGCTGGTGTAATATGCAGAGTATCTCACAGGAACATAGGCATTGCTGGTGCAATATGCAGAGTATCTGACAGGAACATATGCATTGCTGGTGAAATATGCAGAGTATCTGACAGGAACATATGCAGTGCTGCTGCAATTAGATTTGTGAAGTAGGACTGACTCCTAACTAATTCTCTCCCTATAAGCACATCAGGAACCTTTGCCTAATGTAGCTAATGCTATGTAGATCGATCGCTAAGTATTGTAATTCGATTTCTGAAGCAGAAAATCCTATCTAAATCTGTCCCTGAGAGCAGCTGCAGCCTTTCCCTACCCTAGCTAAAGCAGAGTGACGAGCTGTGCTGTGTGCCTCTAACTATAGAGGCTGGGTCACATGCTCGGTCACATGCTGCACTGGCCAATCACAGCCATGCCATTAGTAGGCATGGCTGTGATGGCTTTTAGGTCACACAGGTAAAAGAAATGCTGATTGGCTGCCCTGCAGTGCGCCGTTACATAGCCGAACACCGAACCTGAACCCAAACTTTCAGAAAACTGTTGGGGTTCGGGTCCGGGTCAAAAAAAAATGAAAGTTCGGTACAAACTCGAACTTTACAGTTCGGGTTCGCTCAACCCTAAAAAAGACTAATCAGCCTTGGCTGTTATTCTCTAAGCTAATATCTATAAATCCTACTACAGGATTTGAATAAAATGTACATTTTAACTGCTTCGATTTCTTTTGCTTCAGTCCTCAGGTCAAATACATTCTGGACTTCTACTGATCTTCAGCTCTCTTAGAGGGCAGATCTTTGCATCTCCAAGGTCTCATCCAATTCCCCAATGGGGTGCTGTATTTAGGACTCGAGGGGGGCAGGACTCCCTGGGATTTACTAATTACTCTGGAATTCCTTGCCAGCTCCAGATGAGACCTCTTTCAGTCCAGTTTGAGTAAAGACTGAGCCAGAAAAACAGCCTCACTAGGGGCTATCACATCAGCCAGAAAGTTTGCCAAGAACAGGACTTTAGACTATGAGAGATCCTTTGGTGGCCTGCAGCTCCACCTGTGATCACCTTCAATCCAGTTGCGAGTAAACGTTCAGCCCTGAAGATAGCCTCTCCAAGGGTTTTTCCCTCAGACTGGTATTTAGCCTGGATCAGGGCCTTAGACCAGGGGTCTAACTTTCTAGAGAAAGGGCCAGTTTACTGTCCTTCAGACTTTGGGGGGGGGGGGGACTGTGCCCTGTGAAAGTAAACAATGCCCAACTTTTGGTATTAGCAGGAGAAATAGTTGGTGTCAGTGGGAGGCATAGTGGCCCATTCTTGTCCTCCATTGTTGGAGTCATTGGAAAGATTAGTGCCCCATTGTTGGTATCAGTGGGAGGAATAATGCTACATGCTTGGTGTCAGTGGAAGAAAGTGTGCCCACATGTTGATATCAGTGGAAGAAAGAGTGCCCAGAGGCAGGAAAAAATGCCTAAAGAGCCGGAAAAGGCAAGCAAAGGATCACATCCGGCCCCAGGGCTACAGTTTGGAGACCTCTTCCTAGTCCTAGTGGTGTCTATACATTTACTGGGATGCAGTCTGAGGTATTTTGACATCCTATGAGAACAAAAGACTTATCCTTCCTACATTTTTCAAGTAAGCTGATATTGGATTTTCATCGGACATGTCTCCTGGGATGTTTTGTTTTGGAAACCAAAATCCCCGCGGACAGGAAGTAAAATGCTTCCACGCATGCATCGAATCCATTCGACGCATGCGGGAGATTTCGGTCCGCTGGTTAGGCATACTAACCAGCGGACATGTCCGACAGACAGCTTTCCAGCAGATAAGTTTTAAAGCATGCTTTAAAACTTTTGTCTGCTGGAAACCTGTCTGCTCGCTCGTACACACAATCGGATATGTCCGCTGGAACTGGTCTGCGGACCAGTTTCAGCAGATATGTTCAATCGTGTGTATGCGGCCTAAAAAAACAGCTGTCAGTCCTAGTTTTCGTCCTACAAAATGTTTTTACAACTGTTGCCTGTTCTGGAGTGAACTGAACAGTTCTGACCACGTTCAAATAACATCAGTGCCCAATTGCTGCTACTGTACAGTTTTCACTTTAAGTTTTGAGATTTGTACATTTACAGAAACAATGAGAAAAACAAAACTAATTGACATTTATTTTTATTTGTTTATAGAATGCGAAATCTAAAGTAGTAAATAACAGATACATATGGCGTGTTCGGTTTTAAGACACATATAACACTCATAGAAGCATGGACCACCAGGAAGCAAACATTTATATCATCTGTGGCTGGCAGAAGGATATAAATAAAAATTGTTGGTACATTTAAGCATGCTTAGCTAAAAGTATCTCCAGGCAAAACAAAGTGCAGGTTATCAATATGCATATGGAATATCTCTGAGCCAAAACTGCCCCTAAGTTATATTGTCAGTAGGACAACATTTTCCCATGTGAGACATTGAACAACAGTAAATCATATGTGTGGGAAGGAAAGCCTGCTAGCTATGTACATTATCTATTCCCTTTTGTGCCTTTCCTCTCTCCCTTCCTCACTCCTGTTAGTGGCTCCTTCTATTATGGCTGAGCTGAAACTGTTCTGCTGCTTGACTGTCTGCAAACAAGGGGCTGTGAAGTATTTTTGCCATAGGAAATGCACAAATGCACACTACAATATATATATATATATATATATATATATATATATATATATATATATATATATATATATATATATATAATTTTTTAATTTTCCTTTTTATATTTATGCATGCATATTCATTTTCTTTATTAGCTTCCGCAAATGCTTTTTTTTAATGGGAAAATATTTACATGATATCTGTATAAATAGTATGCTTACATAACAGTTGAAGACCTATTTATAGAAATCTCCCCATCTCCATATCATATAGGGGAAGGGTTCTGTAGATCACATGGCTAGGAACAATATCACTGATAGGGACTGCAAAACAGGCAGAAAGCACAGAAAGTTGAGAGTTTACACAACTTCTGTCAGGATCACAAGGTATTTTTTTTTTTTTTTATCATTCATTGAACAAATACACTTTTAATGTTATATTTAATAGACCAAATAGAGCAAATATAGAATTAATGCTGTGAAAATGTCTATTTTATCGAAATTCCTTTATTTTTTTAGGGTACTTCCCATCCAAATTCCATCTTATTTTTTGAGACTTCTTCAACAAAGAGTTATGTCCTTTATATGGGGTAATACAAAACCACAAGAAAGGAGGAAATCACCGCTCCAGGTGGGTGCTGCAAACACTCAATCAGGGAATCTTCGGAACACCAGGGTGCTGGCAGTGCACGTAGCAGTAGAAAGAACAAAGCAAAATTTGGATGGCCGCACTCCAGGGAACTTCTTGAAAAAGTTGTCTTTATTCAATAAAATTGAATATTGAAAATTAGCCATGACTAAGCACTAAAACTATAGTGTGAAACGCATCAGTTGTATAGTTTGTGGCTGTATGTAGATGTATTTTGCTGAATTTTATTGAATAAAGACAACTTTTTCTAGAAGTTCCCTGGAGTGCGGCCATCCAAATTTTGCTTTGGTCTTTCTACTAATACAAAACCACGTATTTCCAAAGCTTCACTTTTTCTCGATAAATCTAAAGGTGGACTAGGCCTTCCTAACTTTACTTCATATTATCATGCAGCACAAATAGCACAATTGTCCAAGTACCATGCGACATTTGAATCTCCTCTATGGGTTGCAATAGAATCCATAGACATAGATCCAATATCAGTGGCCAATTTGCTATGGTTATCCCCATGCAACAGAGCTCATATATCTAATCCTATTACGAAGCATTCCATGAACATCTGGGACAAGTTTAGGAATTCCCATACAATCCTCACATAACCCCTTACTATCATTTATTAGACACCCAGCTTTTTATCCTGCATCGAAGTTTCCACGATCCTTTGCAGCCTGGACCACTAAGAAATTAGTTTGCCTATATGACATAGCTTCTACTAATAACATCCTTACATTGCCTGCTCTGTGTGATATTCATGGTTTACCCAGTAATGAACGTTTTCGGTATCTACAGATTAAAAATTTCTATACGCCAATCATTGAGACGGGTTTAATACTCAACCAATTATCACAGTTCGAACGGAGCTGCAAAAGCGACCCTCATACTAGAGGTCTGATCTCACTTCTTTATAAACATCTTAATTCCCCTCTCACAGATAGTTTACCCTTATATACTACCAAATGGTCACAGGACTTAGATAAAATATTCTGCAAAGAGGACTGGGATAATATTTGGTTGACCACTATGCACTCATCCCCAAATTGCTATGCACTGGAAACGAACTTCTACCGTAACACGCTGGTATATGGTACCAGCAAAAAATAGCTAAATTTCTCCCTACTTATCCAGATACTTGTTTTCGTGGCTGCACATCTCCAGGTACTTACTTACCACATTTGGTGGGAATGTCGAATAGCTCAAACGTTTTGGATCAAAATATTCAATATGGCCTCTACTGCCCTGGAAATCTCGATACCACCCGACCCTGCCGTCGCACTGTTAAACCTTAAGCCCCCTGAACTCACTCGGACTCAATTCCAGCTACTTGTATATCTGACAACTAAAGCTAAACAAACTATAGCTAAGGCATGGAAATCTCAAACACTCGTTGTAGCTGAGGCTAAACACCGAATGAATAGAGCCCTTGTCTTTCACAAAATGTCAGCTATTGAGAATGATACTATTAAAAATTTCTATAAAATTTGGCAACTGTGGGTTAATCATTACCTATCTTCCGATTTTGATCAATCTTTGTTGATGCCTTGCTAATAATTTTTAAATTTAAAAAAAAAAATTTGCGCCATTTATTTTATTTTTCTTAGTGTGTTCTTTTTTTAAATAAAATAATAATCTTGGCGCTGGGGTCGGGCCACCTTCGGGAGAGAATCCTACTCTTATCTTCCCTTCTTCTTTCCTCTTCTTCTTTCTCACGTTTTCCTCTCCTTTTCTTAGCAATTTCCGTTTTTTTTCTGCTTATTATTCATCAACAAGTAAATTTGGGATTTTTTCTCTCTTGTTTTTCTACAATTGTCTGCATATATAATTTAGAGTTTGGACTATTTACCTAATATATTTCATTATTAATATGACCTATTTTTTAAGGGTCAGTTCAGGTATTTCAGAAACAACGCACAGGAGATATATGCTCCTTTTCTTGTATGTCACGATAGCTATATTTATCTTCTTGGGACTTTAGCTTTCTCATATTTTATTTATTTATCTTTCCTCTCACGTGCCCCCTCCCATCCACAGTTTGAACCCATTAGGGGTGGATGGGTGGTCCGGAGGCACGCTAAGCCTGATATAAAAAAATGTTTTAATTATTTTCATTAGTCCCTTATACCTGACATTTGCGTGTTTTCTGTATTTATCTGATAAATATGAACATGCATTTGAGCACCAAACTCTACTGATATTTCAGTCATTATTGTTATGATCTTTATCCCATATTTGCATTCTCTATACTGCGTTTGTAAATTGTTTTCTTATGTAAAACTCAATAAAAATATTAAACAAAAAAAAAGAGAGCAAATAAGAGAAGTCAATTGATAGGGTGTACACACATTTGCATACTCTGCTGCTGCCTTTTGTTCAATAAATGCCTGAAACAAGTTTACTTAAAGGAGTTGTAAATTAAAAAAAAATGTATGCTGAAATGACTGTTTACAGGCTATAGAGACAAAGGCCCAGATTCACAGAGCGATTACGCCTGTCTAACTGGTGTTAGACAGGAGTAATTTCAAATTTCGCCCGCCGTATCACTAGTTTGAATCCTCAAACCATGATACGGCGGTGTTGGGCTTCGATCTGACAGGCTTACGTCTTCGTACGCCTTCGGATCTACGCTGCGATCTTTTTGCGGCCGCTGGGTGGAGTTCGCGTCGTTTTCAGCGTCGGGGGTATGCAAATGAGCTTTTTACAGAGATCCACGAAGTTACGAGCGTCGTTCGCAATCGCGTACGTCATTTTTTCGCTACGTAAAGTTAAACCAGCTTTTAGCTGGTCTAACGTTACGCGCCCCATGTTAAGTATGGCCGTCGTTCCCGCGTCGACTTTCAATTTTTAATTTTTTTTTGCGTAAGTCGTCCGGGAATAGGAATGTCCGTAAACGACGATACTCCAAAAAAAAAATGAGGTAACGACGTGATTTCGCGCAATGCACGGCGGGAAATTTCTGAGCGGAGCATGCGCAGTTCGATTGCGGCGGGGACGCGCTTAATTTAAATGCCTCACGCCCCCTATTTGCGTATTTTGATTCCGCCGGGAGAAATACACTACGCCGCCGTACCTTACGAGCCAGGTAAAGTACGGCGGCGTAGAGTATCTCTGATACTCTGCGAGAATCTAATTCTTTCTGAAAATGGCCCATAATAGTTAACTGATTCCTTTTAAAAATGATTAAAAATAGATACAAATCAATCATATAATGTACCTGTAGTTTCTAGTTTCGTTTTTGCATGTTGTTTCCTGCCTTTCTGCTGTACAGAGCCACAGAGCCAATACAGGGCAGTGATGGTTTGGAAAACAAAACTGAGTGGTGCTGTGGAGTTTTAGACACACGGTAATCACACCTCCTTGATTAGTGACCACAGAGAGAAAGCTCCCAGCACTGTGGTTATCAGGAAACAGACAACCAGGAAGTGTGGAGATCAGAGAAGAATTACAGCAACTTGAGAGCAAAAACGAACAATGAGGACATGAAAACAGCACTGCATTAAGGTAAAGGAAGCTATTAAGATAAAAGAAATCCTTTACAGACCCATTAAAGCAGAACTAAACCCTTCTATCATTTTTAGCCAAGGAAGTTACCATTGTGGCTTTTGATCTACAACTGCCATGATACTGCACATGTAATCAGGTATGACAGCAGTCATTTGATGATTTGACAGTTTGGTTGAGAGCACAACCAATGCATAGCTCCCAACTGTCCCCGATTTTGGGGGACTGTCCCTGATTTTGAACAATGTCCCTCTGTCCCTCATTCCTCCTCACTTGTCCCTCATTTTGGTCTGATCTATATAGTTGTATATAAAATGCACTTTTTATCTATCAAGAAGTGTTTTCCAGTGCTAAACCTTTCATCCAATTTCTAAATTGCTGCATTTGTAAATTCCAAAAGCCAATATAAAGGAACAGCAGTGGTAAAAAAAGCACTTGTGAGTTTAACCAATCTTGTTTTTTTATACAATTCTCCTTTAAGGGGGCATGACAAGGGGGGTGTCCTATGCCTGCATACTTTTGCTGATAGGTGTCCCTCATTCCTATCTCAAAAAGTTGGGAGGTATGCCAATGTGACAGTTACATTCCCGGCAGTTACTATTAGAGCCATTTCACACATACAGCATGGCTGCATTAGCGGTAAGGCGAATACTAGTTTTAGGGGAGCTTTACATCGTTTTAGCAGAGCTTTTCGGACACTAGCGGGGTGATTTTAACCCCCACTAGTGGCCAAATAAAGGGTTAAATGCACACAAAAAGCGCTGAACAGCTTTGCAGGAGCTTCGGCAGCAGTGCCCATTGATTTTAGTGGGCAGGGGAGGGGGAGGAGCTCTTAAACCGCTCCAAAGATGCTGCTTGCAAGACTTTTTCTAACGTCCTGCAAGCGCACTGCTCCAGTGTGAACGCACTCAAGCTTTAAAACTGGGGCTGCAGGGGAGGCATTCTTCAGGTTCTTTACAGGTGCTATTTTTAGCCATTTAGCGCTTGAAAAATGCCTCCAGTGTGAAAGGGGTCTTACTGGTTTTTTTAAACTGTTATATTGATGGGTTTAGTTTCGCTTTAAAGTGTATCTAACCCAGGAACAAAAATTATGCAGCTTACCAGTACTTAGGTTTGATGGCTGCATTAGCTGTCTTATTTTCAGAATTCGTTTTTACTTTCACAAGGTAATCATGTCAGTAACACACTTTTTGTCCTAGGGTGACAGCGTTCACTCACTACTGTATTCCATGGAACAGCATTATCACCCTAGGACAGGAATACAGAACACTTTTTCCCCTGTGTGTCTCCATAATGCCGTGAGAGTTTTTCTGGAAGCAGTGCAACTTCCTATCCTAGGGTGAGAGTGCTAATCCTAATGCCGCGTACACATGGTCGGACATTCCGCCAACAAAACTGTGGATTCTTTTCCAACGGATGTTGGCTCAAACTTGTCTTGCATACACACAGTCACACAAATGTTGTCGGAAATTCCGAACGTCAAGAACGCGGTAACGTGCAACACGTACGACGAGCTGAGAAAATGAACTTCAATAGCCAGTGCGGCTCTTCTGTTTGATTCCGAGCATGCGTGGAATTTTGTGCTTCGGAATTGTGTACACACGATCAGAATTTCCAACAACGAAACTTATTGTCAGAAAATTTGAGAACCAGCGCTCAAATTTTTGTTGTTGGAAATTCTGATCGTGTGTCATCTCCTGTCAAAACGGAGAACTGCCTTGTTTACTTTCGCAGATCCCCGTTCTTTCTCTGCAGGGTACGATCGCGGGTGGCTGGCGGACATCACGTCTGCAGGACCCACTGATTTGCCCTCCCGCTGGCCAATCGATGCATGTGCGCCCACAGAATCTCATGCACGAACCGACATACAAAACTAAGAATTGCCACGCTGTGTGAATAGAAAATAAAATACCAAGAAATATGACAGTGATCAGTCCATGAAAGTGTCCAAACATATGATGTGATAAGATCCTGGCAATCGTATCCCAAAGATGGCAGATGACTATACACCCAAGTGCGCCTTTCACTTTGATAATAAAAGATTTACCCTTACCAGATATGTAGACTCAACGTTATAGGAGTCTAGTCAGACATAGATTCACACATCATAAGGTATCCATCCACTGGATATGAACGAGGATAACATTGAAGCCAACCATGCTGGTTTCTCTCTCTCTCTCTTTCCCATAGATGTTGTATAAATAAAGAAGAAAACCACTATGTGTTGTTGGGGGAGGGTCTTCTTTAACCCAACCCACATAAACATTCATGCACTTATGCAACAAATTTGTGTTAATGAGCCCTAATAATATTATAGAAATCTAAGTTGAATATGACATAATATCAGACTCTTATGACCCGTACACACAATCGGAATTTCCAACAACAAATGTTCGATGGGAGCTTGTTGTCGGAAATTCCAACCGAGTGTATGCTCCATCGAACATTTGCTGTTGGAATTTCCGACAACAAAAATGTTGTGAGCTGGTTCTCAAATTTTCTGACAACAAGTTTTGTTGTCAGAAATTACAATCGTGTTTACACATTTCCGAAGCACAGAATTTCACACATGCTTGGAATCAAGCAGAGGAGCCGCACTGGCTATTGAACTTAATTTGTCTCGGCTCGTCGTAAGCGTTGTAGGTCACCGCGTTCTTGTATTCAGAATTTCCGACAACATTTGTGTGACTGTGTGTATGCAAGACAAGTTTGAGCCAACATGCATTGAAAAAAACCCACGGTTGGAATATCCGATCGTGTGTACTCGGCATTACAGTCCCTGTACGGCAGGGATGTATTTAGGTTTTGTGTTGCCCTAGGCCTGACTAAACTCGTGCACCCCTAATTTAAATATGACCCACCCCTTCCTGTCAAGGCCACACCCCTTGCTGTTAAAGACCTGCCCTTCCCTTACCTTACCCTTACTCTATCCAAAATTAAATAGAAAAGTGTTCCTAAAGTTCTACTTTAGGCCCAAAATTCTGATAATTTTATGGAGAGGACTAAAAAAATATAACCATGCCAATGGTGCAGCAAAAAACATATAGCACAGTGAGGAAGGTTTGTGGTCCAGGATGATAGGACAGTCAAAATTAGAAACTCTGCCCCCCCCCCCCTACAGTTGCGGAATGCTTGCCTCTCTGCCCAGTCCACCCCATAAGACTGGCGCTACACTAATAGTGCTACACTAATAGTGCAAGCCAGCGGAGACACTTTCCGTGCTGCCCCCCTGCGACCTGCTGCCCTAGGCCTGGGCCTTGTTGGCCTAGGCCAGGATACAGCTCTGCTGTACGGCAGAGCTGAATTACAGTGTGTGAAGAAGCAGTGCAAGGAGCCAATCAGTTCATACTCTGACAAGACGCATGCTAGAGGCGTAAGGAAAGGGGTGGGAGGTATATTAAACAAGTGTATATTCCAACAAAATGTCCCAATGAGATTACAGTCTAATGTTACTACCACACACATATCCTGAGTGGTAGTAACACAGGATATGTGTGTGGTAGTAACATTAGACTGTAAGCTCATGGGGACACAAATGCTGTTTTGTTGGACACTTTCATGGACTGATCAATGTCATATTTCTTTGTATTTTCTTTTCTTTATATCTTATTTTCTATACACATAGCACGGCATTTTATTTTTTTATGTACCGTATTTATTGCGGTGATGCGCGCACCCCCAACCTAGAAAGGAAAATCCTGACAAAAAAAAAAGAATATACTTACAGTTTAGATGCCCTTCGTCCATCGGCGGCCTTGTCCGTTCCGGTGTCCATCTGCGGCCTCGGTGGTGTCCTCCTCGCTTCTCCCACGATGTCTCCGAGTCGAATCCCCACTTGCCGTTTACGTCGTTTGCATAAAACGTTCGCGAATAGGGCTTGGCGTAAGTGACAATCACGTCGTTTTCATTGGGTATTTGCATCGTGATTTGTAGCATGCGCACTGGGCTACGTTCCCGGCCGGCGCATGCGCAGTTCGTTCCGAGCGGGGGCGTGCTTAATTTAAATAGAAGATGCCCCCTACCTTCCCATTTTGCATTACCCCGGCCTATTTACGCTACGCCGCTGCAACTTACAGAGCAAGTGCTTTGAGAATACAGCACTTGCCCATAAAAGTTGAGGCGGCATAGTGTAAATAGCATACGCTACGCCAGTTTACAATTACGCCGCTCCTACCTGAATCTAGCCCATTATTTTTACCTAGAGTCCATTGCAATATGATCCTCTCCAGCACCTCTTCTACTTGTGTGACAGATGATCCACCGCTGCGGTCTGGGCACACCAACCAGTCTTGTTGCTGCCCCTCATCGTCATAACATCATCATGCCCCCTGAGTCTCCTTAAACCTATAAGTAACAAATCTGAATAGCAATAATTGTTTATGCATGGCCCACACTACGCAATTTTGTGGACAATACATTGCAACTATCATGAAGTAAATTGATTAAAACTGTGTATAAACTGTTTTTCAGCACCATGGAGAGCTATTGCCATTAGAATTGCCAGCAGGCTAAATCCAAATCATTACTATATTGTATGGGGTAGATTCACATACCTCGGCACATCTTTCTGCTGGCGTATCGTATCTTCTTTATGATACGCCGGCGCAACGTTGAGAGGTAAGCATTGAATTCACAAAGCAAATGCTCTCAATGTTGCGCCGGCGTAGCGTAAAGTTGTTGGCGTAAGCCGACGTAAGTCAAAGTAGGTAGAAGTGGGCGTGATATATTTAAATGAAGCGTGACCCCATGCAAATGATAGGCTGAGCTTTAAAAAACGAACTGCGCATGCATCGTATCTTGGATGCATCCCAGTACGCATGCTCACAGTCACGTCGAAATAACTGCCTAAGATACGTCAAAACACTGCCTACGACGTGAACGTAACCTACGCACAGCCCTATTCAGGTACTACGTAAACAATCGATGGCGTTCGTTCCCTGGTCCATACCTTTGCATGAGTTGCGCCTCCAATATGGGGAATAACTTTACGGCGGACGCAACCCTTACGCAAATCGCTTAAAACATGCGCCGGGCGCAAGTATGTTCGTGAATCGGCGTATCTTGCTCATTTGCATATTTCAAATGGGTACGCCAAATGCGCCCAGCGTAACTATGCGCCCACGATACGCCGACATAGGCAAGTTACGTTGGGCGGCTTAAGCCTATTTTTTGGACGTGTATAGCATGGGGAATCGGCGCAGAGATCCTACGTGAATCCGGGCCTATGTGTTCAAAAGATACCCACCAAAAGCTGCATTTACCTGGTGCAAATTTGTAAAAAACGAACCAAGCAAACTTTAGTTTGTTGCACATGCACCAAACAACTGAAAAATTCACAAACCCCTAACATAGCATTCAATCCCCCATTGAAATCTATGGTTCTAGGTTTTTAATGAAGCTTAAAGGGGTTGTGAAGGTAAATGTTTTTTTCTGATTGCTTACCTGACCCCTCGAAAGTCCCGCGCCGTGAACGAACGAACATCGGACATCTTTCCGGCTCATTTATAGGTTGATTGAAAGCAGTGCAGCCATTGGCTTGCGCGGCTGTCAATCACATCCAATGACATGGCACGCCAGAGGGGCGGGGCTGAGTGATACAGTGAGCGGCTTTGGCCGTTGGCTGTATCACGGGAGCTTGCTCGCATTAAGGTGTTGCAGGTGTTGAGTCCTTGCAGGGGGATCCGGGACATCCGGTGAGGGACCCCAGAAGACCAGATTTATGGCCACTCTGTGCAAAATGAGCTGCACAGTGGAGGTACGTATAACACGTTTGTTATTTAAAAAAAATATACATTTCTTTAGTGATCCTTTAAAGGGCACCATTAAAATGCACAATTCCTTTAACCACTTAAGAACCGCCTCCTTCACATATACGTCGACAGAATGGCACGGCTGGGCACAAGCACTGGAGTTCCGCGATCGGTCCCCGGAGCTGAAGAACGGGGAGAGCTGTATGTAAACACAGCTTCCCCGTTCTTCACTGTGGCGCTGTCATTGATAGTGTTGTTCCCTTATATAGGGAACCACAATCAATGACGTCACACCTACAGTCACACCCCCTACAGTTAGAAACAGTTAGTAACCCCTTGTGGTTAACTCCCAAACTGCAATTGTCATTTTCACAGTAAACAATCCATTTTAAATGCATTTTTTGCTGTGAAAATTACAATGGTCCCAAAAATGTGTCAAAATTGTCCAAAGTGTCAGCCATAATGTCGCAGTCACTAAAAAAAAATCGCTGATCGGCGCCATTAGTAGTAAAAAAATTATAATTAATAAAAATGCAATAAAACTATACCCTATTTTGTAAACGCTTTAAATTTTGCGCAAACCAACCGATAAACACTTATTGCAATTTTTTTTACCAAAAATAGGTAGAAGAATACGTATCGGCCTAAACTGAGGGAATTTTTATATATATATACATTTTTGGGGCATATGTATTACAGCAAAAAGTAAAAAATATTGATTTTTTTTTCAAAATTGTCGCTCTATTTTTGTTTATAGCGCAAAAAATAAAAACCGCAGAGGTGATCAAATACCATCAAAAGAAAGCTCTATTTGTGGGAAAAAAAGGACGCCAATTTTGTTTGGGAGCCACGTCGCACGATTGCGCAATTGTCAGTTAAAGCGACGCAGTGCCGATTCGCAAAAACTGTCCGGGTCCTTTAGCTGTCTTAAGTGGTTAAATAACATTGCTTAGATGATCCGTTCCATTAATATCCACTTGCTCAGCGGGGATCGCTCAGTTGATCTCTGCTGAGCTGGCAGATGACAGGACGGTCCCCGCACACTTTGCAGGGACCGCCCTGTCAGATCTCCGCTCTCCTCTATGGGGGGATGTTCATCCACTGACACCTGCTATCCCATAGGGATACATGTATGTCCATATTTCATCCGAAAACAGATGGATTAAATACGGACATATGGTCCGCATGTGTGAAAGGGCCCTCAGTAAGAAGAAAAAATCAGCATTTCCCCGCCCCTTCATTATGTTTGTAAACAGAACAGCTGGGAGATTCCCCATAACATCCATACCAGACCTTGTCCTTGAAGAGGGTGTGGCATAGATTTTAAGGGTGAAGCCCACAAAAACTGCATTAGGGCCAGGGCCAAGACAGGATAGGGCAGCAAAACATGCACTACCCACCTGAACCATAGCAGGCCACATGCTCTCAATATAGGAAGAGAACCTCATCCCCACAACCCTGGCCCAAGAGATGTGCGGGGAGGGCTGGAATCGGGAAGCCAACATAAGGGGGCCTACAGATACCCCCCGCCACACACACATACATAAATGAATGAGTAAGGTATACATAGCATCATTTACTAAAAAACTTCTCAGGCCGCGTACACACGATCAAATTTATCTGCTGAAAACGGTCCGACGGACCCTTTTTTAGCAGACAAATTCGATCGTGTGTACGGGCGGACAGACAGGTTTTTCCAGCAGACAGATTTTAAAGCATGCTTTAAAATCTGTCTGCTGGGAGCCCGTCCGTCCGACATGTCTGCTGGTTAGTACACTAACCAGCAGACATATCTGTCCGCACATTCGTCGAATGGATTCGACACATGCGCGGAAGTGTTTTACTTCCCGGTGACGTGGCGGCGTCAACGTCACCGCCACTTCACCGCACTGTCTGCCGGCGGGGATTTTGGTCTGATCATGTGTACACAATCAAACCAATCTATCCCAGCAGACAAATCCAATCAAAACGGTCTGTCAGACCGATTTGATCGGATTTATTTCATGGTGTGTACCGCGGCCTCAGAGGTTAAAAATTATCATCAATCACATTGTCTAGCAATGTAGATTTATTATCAGTCATGATGAACGATGCCCCTGCATTCTGCCCCTACAATGCACGTCAATCCTGTTCCAAATTAACTTTCAATGCAAATGACAGCTTGATGACTGGCTGTTAAATGTCAACAAGCCAGTCAGTCATGCTGTCTGATGTCATTGACCAAATATGGTTATAACCGTGTTGGGCACTGACGCCTGTAGCTTCCATCAGATGCTGCACCTGTCCCCCACCGACTCTGCAGTGAGAACTGAAAGATCAATTACTGCTGATTGCTCAGTTCTCCCCCTCTGCTCTGAGCAGCGAGGGGTGACTGTCAGCCCGCTCTCCCTTCCATCCCTCACTGGAGCGCTGGACTGGGGAGGGGGTGGAAAGGGCTGGCTCAGGCTTTCAGGAGATCGCTGAGAGGCTGAGCCAGGTGCCAGTCCAGTTATTTGTGTGGACTCTGACCAACTGAGCTGAGTTGAGTGACTTCAGCCAACAGCGGGTTTTAGTCCGCTGTCAGCAGAACACAGGTCACAGGTGTAAAGAATGAACAGTACTCCAGTATTCCATAGGAAAAGTCTTGCCAAATACGTTTTGGACATAATTATCCTTTAATATGTGACACAAGCTGGCCTGCTGACCAGGAAGTAATTTGTGTGTAGTAGGTAGTAATAAAACCAGTAAATACTTAATTTAAGCCAGAGGTTTGGAGAGGGCGTACAAGCCAAATTTGGCTATTTAGAGATGAAGAGTTGAACTCTCCATCAACCCAAACTCAAAGCTCATCCCTAGCACATTCATCCCATTGTATATATGGTGAATGAAGGGCTAATAATATTGAAATTTATTGGATCTCACTTGGGAAAATACTTATTTTTGAATTGTCCAACAAATCATTGATAAATACACTCCTATAGTCAGGACGCTCCCTACGTTGCAGATAGAGAAATGAGTTGTGTGTAAGTGGGCGTCCTGACACTTCTGTAGTCCAAGGAATTGGTCGAGCACGGCACTCCACACCAGGGAGAAAGCCTTGAATACTGTGTGGAGTTACAGACAGAAGATCAGAAAATGAGGATTTCTCAGCAGAAATAAGGACATTTAAAAGCAAAATGGAAGGATGAGGTAAGTGAAGGAGGACTGCACTAAGGTAAAGGAAGCTATTTAGGAAAAACAAATTGTACCTTTACAACCCCTTTAAGGTTTAGGGTTTAGATATACTTTGAAAGCAGGTATTCTGAAAACGCCTGATGCATTTATACCCTGTGACTGTAGTTATATCTTAATTCTTGATGCCATCCCTCACCAATGCACAAAGACTTGTCACCTTATCACATGAAGTCATCAGTACAGTAAGTATATTATATTCACTGTTTGTACGCACATTTTTAAACAAAGGTAAGATAGTTATTGCAAGCAGTAGTAATAATGCAGAGTATAATGAAAGAGAAAACCTGTGTTGAAATGTCTACATTTCTGTGCAGTTGTCCTTACCAGCAAAGCTGCCCTGAAGTCTTTCTTTAAATGAACCCAATGCAGATCTTGCGGAAGACATCCACCTGTTATCTCAGCTCTCGGGCTGTGACACTTATGGCTTTAATTTGCTTCTTATTATTTGACTATTTTCTCTAAGTGCTTCAATGTTGTTTAGCTACTGATTAGGCTGACAACACCACTGAACTTAGATAAGGTAGCAGGTAGAAGTAAAGCAAGTGTTTCAGCATGGCGTATGGCGTTTCAGCATTATAGCCGCTCTAAAATGTTCACAGTTATAATTTAGTTTAATTTAGTTCAGCTTATTTCTATAGCGATGAACAAAGGAATGGCAGAGGAAATAGCTATGGCACAAAAGCTTTTAATGTTGATTGTTTTCTTTGTAAAGTGTTTACCTCATCTTGATGACAGTAATATAAGTGATTGGTTGGTGCACTTATTTCATGATTCTTTGTACAAAGGACAACCCTCATTTTTCCTGGTACACTAAAATGAACAAGACATTTGTATTCACTGTAAAATACTCTTAAAGTGTTTGTTAAATCTAAATTAAAAATCAATGCCAGCATCTATTATAGGCAGGAATACCACACTATGTGAGTCATTTCTAAAAAAAAAAAAAAAAGGCTTGTAAATACCTATTTAGAGCGATCTTCAGGCCGGTCACGTAACTCGTGGGCTGAAGATCGCCCATTTGGAAGGCTATGCAAGTAATTGGCCATAAAGGGGGATTGATACTGTATATCAATTTATTTTTTATTTTTACCGTTTGTTTTTTCAGGAGCAGAGATATTAATTTTGCTTAAAGGCCAACAATTAAAATAAAATTTCCTTTAAATATAGTGTCTGGGGGGTTTCCCTAATGTGCCTGTAAAGTAGCGCATCTGAACCCCACGCCAAAATAAAAAGAAATGCCATAGGATGCCCCCCAAAAATCCATGCCAGACCCTTATCCAGGCTTGCAGGTCAGGAAAAGGCAGATGATCTAGCCCCCCCCTGAACCATACCAGGCTACATGCCCCCAACATGGGGCGCGTGTTTTGGGGTAGGGGGCTCGGCCCCTCCGTAAAGAACCTTGTCCCCATGCTAGGCAAAGCGATAGCAGTCGATTAGCACCGCAAAATGATGGTAAAGCACCGCTAAACGCACCCACTGCCCCAGTGTGAAAGTAGCCTAAGAATGTTGCAACTGCACATTCAGTTGCTTGCCTGGAGTTCTACTTTAAGGTGCCCATAAATAAGTCAGTACCAACCTTCATACTCGATGGGAGCAAAAGTGTAGCAATCATCATACGTTTATAAACTCTGTGTCTCATAAAGAATTGTCTGTGCTATCAACAGCAATCAGAGTCTTTTAAGCACACAACAATATTATAAAAAAGGGAATACTGGTCAACACAAAAGTTTTACCTTTAGAAAAAATCAAAGGACAGGTATCATTGGTACTCAAGGAATTAGGAATCGGTCCTTAACCACTTAAGGACCGGCCCCTTTAGATATACGTCGGCAGAATGGCACGGACAGGCAAAGGCACGTACAGGTACATCGCCTTTAAGATGCCGCCGTCCCGCAAACTCGATCGCTGCGGAGATCCCGTCGATCGTGTCACGGGGAGATGTGTAAACAAGCATCTCCTTGCTCTGCTTAGTGACAAAGACACTGATCTCCACTCTGTGTACTCAGATCGGAGATCAGTGTCATGTGACACACAGCCCATCCCCCTACAGTAAGAAATACTCAATAGGGAACACTTAACCCCTACAGCGCCACCTAGTGGTTAAACTCTTCACTGCCCGTGTCATTTTCACAGTAACCAGTGCATTTTTAAAGCGTGGCAAAAGTGTCTGATGTGTCTGCCATAATGTCGCAGTCACAATAAAAATCGCTGATCTAGTAAAAAATGCTATAAAACGATCCCCTATTTTGTAGGCGCTAAGGGCCAGATTCACAAAGCACTTAAGCCGGCGTTTCAGGAGATGCGCAGTATCGACAAAACGATATACGCCAGAAATCTAGAAATTTTCGACCGACGTAATTTCAATAGACCGGCGCATCGTGCGCGCAAAAAATGCGCTAGACACACCATTGATTTGCTAGGCAAATATGCAAATGAGGGAGATACAGCGATCCACAAAAGTAAGTTTGTGCAGTGCAGGCTATGCGCTGTGCGAAACTGCTGCACGTCCTGTCTAAAATTAGTCCATACAAAAGCAGGTTTAAAATTAGACAATCCATCTACATGTCAGCTAAAGCAACACAAGGGCTGAGCTGAGCTGAGCAGCCACACTTGCAGGACAACAATCTGTAGGCCAACATGCCAGGAGCATCCTTGCTCATAGCTATACTACTGACTTTAGATGAGCGCAGAAGGAGGAGGGCACGGAGGAGGGCACGGAAGAGGATATACCGCACACGCATAGACCTCTTTGGCATGAGGGATTCTGAGGTGTATCGCATCTTCAGATTCACCCCTCATGCCATCATGGAATTAACCACAACCCTGCAGGGGGACATCACCAGCCCAACTCATGACACCACCCATGACACCCATGACAGCTACATATACAATCATAGCCCCATCCCAACAGAATTCGAACAGAACATGTATGGGGACAGCTGGCTGGTTGGTGAGTGACATGGGTGGCAGGCATGACTGTCCCCCCCCCCATGATGCAGAAATCACAAGGGGCACATGCACTACTAACATCTTCCTGTCTTTTCCCTTCCAGATGACTCTGCATATGCCCTGGGACCCCATCTCATGACTCCTATCCGGAACCCCCCTTGGTACCCTGTTGTATTCCCCAAACTTTGTATGCCAAATCATCGGTGCATGTTGCATGCTGCACAACTTCGCAGTGAGAAAGGGCCTGGAGATTGACATACGTGATGACCTGACCCCCGAACCAGACAATCCCCCCCTAACCGGGGCTACCCTGTCTTCTGAGGGACTAGCAGCCAGGAGACAGCTCACATTAGGCATCTTTGCACGTTAAACACACACATTAATCATGGCACAATGAGAATGCATGCATGCACACCACTGTGGTCCCTAGATCACACACACCACATCCTCATTACATTGGATTAGTACAGTGTTTCTCAATTCCAGTCCTCAAGCCCCCCCAACAGGTCATGTTTTCAGGATTTCCCTCAGATGAAAAGGCTGTGGGAATTACTAAGGCAGTGAAACTGATCAAATCACCTGTGCAAAATAATGGAAATCCTGAAAACCTGACCTGTTGGGGGGCGTGAGGACTGGAGTTGAGAAACACTGGATTAGTACAAGCCCACCATGCAGGACTTGTGAGCAGCAACGCCACGCCACGTCTCCAGTTATGTCACTGTACATTCATACACCATTCACACGGACCTGGGGATCACTTCTCCCTGGGGAACCCTTCTCCACCACAAATGAGGGTGACACCCCTTTTCCGGCAGGAATGTCACCCCCACATTCCAAAATCATTCACAAACAGAAAAAAAAATCCAAAACAAAAATGACCAGCAAAAAAAAATGACCAGCAAAAAAAAAAAAACACAGCAAAGAAAACACAGAAAATACAAAAATCACTCTCCAAAACACTATCCAAAACAGTCACCAAATATCTCAAAGACATGTCACAAACCAACAAACGCTAACAAAAAACAGAACAAAAGCACTTTGCTGTAGGAAGGGAAACAAATGGATGTACTTTTGCAAAGGAAGGGCGTATCTCTCTGTCTATTTAAGCACTGTGCGTAGCTCACTAAGTTGACCGGGCCTAGTTCCAATCTTACTGATTGCGCCGTGCCGAGTTGTGAGTATGCGCTGAGAGGTGCTGACCATAGTCTGCTTCATGCGCGCATGTGCAATCTGGCCAGCCCTTCATTTGCATGGGGTCACAGCTCATTTCAATGGAACACGCCCCCTTCTTTCCCAATTCCCTTACGCCTCGGAAATTACGTTGCACCAGCGCAAATTTCTGCGCAAATACTACGAGGATACGGTACTTGCGCCTCTAAATTGAGCCGGTCTAACGTAAAGGAGGTGCGATACGCCGGTCAATATATGCGCCAATGTACGTGAATCTGGCCCTATAACTTTTGCGCAAATCAATCAATAAACACTTATTGCGATTTTTTAACCAAAAATATGTAGAAGAATACGTATCGTCCTAAACTGAGGAAAAAATGTTTTTTAATATATTTTTGGGGGATATTTATTATAGCAAAAAGTAAAAAATATTGAATTTTTTTCAAAATTGTCGCTCTATTTTTGTTTATAGCGCAAAAAATAAAAACTGCAGAGGTGATCAAATACAACCAAAAGAAAGCTCTATTTGTGGGAAAAAAAGGACGCCCATTTTGTTTAAGAGCCACTTTGCACGACTGCACAATTGTCAGTTACAGCGGCACAGTACAGAATCGCAAAAAGAGGCCTGGTCCTTTAGCTGCAAAATAGTCCGGGCTGAAGTGGTTAAAAGAGCAATATGGGAGTCATCGATTGCATACTAGTTTTTGAAAGAACAAACTGCAGAGCTGACATTCTTTCTTCATTAACTAGTGACTCACTTACCTGAATGGGTCTGGATACACTGTGAAAACATAGTAGGTGTTCCCATATTCCCCCATATTGATGGAAGAGGAAACTCAGTGCTGCATGCATAGCGATAGAAAAACACCAAGGATTTGTTTGCTTACTGTATGAACAGGCAATTAGGTTGTGGTAGGTTTTATTGTGTTTTGGATACGTTTTTATTGATGTGCTGATGATTTGTGTGATTTTGTTTTCTATTTGGGCTATGGTGAACAAGTCAGATGTCCACCAGACCGATTACTAGTTTATCATAGAGAAACAAGCAATCCCCATCTTTCTTGTTTACCCATTTACCATTGTGTGCAGGTAAACAAAAATTAAATGCTAAACAATATTTAATTCTTTCCTTGTGTAGCACCACGCCCGCAGGGGCTGCTGGTAGGTTCTCTGCTTGCACCCAAATACATGAAGTCATACATGAAGTCAGTCCTTTGGGTTTGTTTTGATGTTTTATTGGGGGTAACAATTTGGATGAGGTGAAGGGACTGATGGGATGCCCAACTTAATGCAAAAAACAACGAAAAGGGGACAACTACCTTCTTATATACAAAATCACCCTGAACTGTCCACACATTGCCTAGTAGATCAGTAGCAAAAGTTACAGACTAGGAGCGCTTAAACCCTCTTGATGATAGCACAAAACAAAATGAGGCAAACTGCATGCAGAAGTATGTCCTCTACTTGTGTAGAACAGCTCCCATCTCCACTGCTTGCAGGCACAACCATCCCTCCTGGCTGCCCCTTGAAAATCCCTGGGTGTGCTGGTGTACTAACTCTCTCCTTGCTTTTTAGGCGAGACTCCTCGACAAACCTTGATGCTGTAAGGGTCTTCCTTAACCAGCCTGAGCCCAGCCTGGAGATAGAGAACCCCCTAAACCTAAGGGATCCCTCCTAGGCTACCAAAAGCCACTTCAGCATGCCATCTTCCACAAGACCCCTTGCTAGAATGACTCATCCATATTTAAGGGCTGACCTAGCCACCCTGCCAGGACAGTATGTATGGGATTGGCGAGGTTCCATCAAGTATGCAGATCAATCCTCCTGGCCTCTGCACATTAACTTCTTGAAGTTCCCCCAAACTTCCAGATCAACGGGGAGGCATCAGAGACCTGCCTGTATGAGTCTTTCAGCCTGACCTGCAATAAGCCCTGTCCCAATTTCTCACTCACACTTACCATGAGTCTATACATATCTGCACTACACTAATAGGTGTATATTAGTAATAGAACACTAGGGGGTGCTACACTGATTTAAAGAAACAAACCCTGCTGAAACAGAAATATGTAGGTTACCATTGTTGATTTTCCTGGTTTTCATGATTTTTGGCTTCAGCCCTATCTGAAGCACAATTCAAAATCTATTAAAAATATTAGGGCTGTTACTGATTAACATTTTTGTGTTTGATTAATCGTTTTTTTTTTTAAATCGATTAATCGACTAATTTTGATTAATTATAACGCACATACAGATCCAACTACTTTTAGCTGATCTCCTTGCAGGCTGATTCCCAGTGCCGCCACCAACCACTGGAAAAATGGATAGCAGGATACAAAAAACACACAAAGACAGCGCTCAATGGGAATAGAATTAAAACTTTTATAGTCTTTTAGTAGGTAACAAAATAAACATTGCACTGGAGATAAAATTGATGTAAGCTACATAAACTGTAAAAATGGTGCGAGTAATACCAAACGGTAGCAAAAGCAGTCATAAAAACATTTAGCTAAGTATGATACTGGTATAAAAATGTGTACAACGATGCCACTGTTGAATCCAGATGAGGAGGGGTTAACATCAGTCCGTCGGCATGTAGATGTCCCATGAAGGGAACTATCACAACTCCTAGTGGATGGTTGTAACAGCCCTTGTGTGTGGCAGATAGTAAGGTCCCACCGGCATGCAGATATGAAGGCACAGCAAAGGAGCCCTTCAGATGGACACCGGATCTCCGACGAAACCCCAATTGAAGGCGCGGAAGCCAACGGAGAGGTTAGTACCAATCAAAATAATTTTGATCGATCAAAAAAATTATAGATCAATCGATGAATTAATAGTTAAATTCCACAGCCCTAAAAAATATCCATTAATGTCCAAAATATCCTATGGCACATATTAATTTTTTGTCTTAGACCCCTTTCACATTGAGGAGTTTTTCAGGCGGTACAGTGCTAAAAATAGCGCTGCAATACTGCCTGAAAAACTCCTGCCAAGCAACCTCAATGTGAAAGTCTGAGGGCTTTCACACTGAGGCGATGCGCTGGCGGGAGAGAAAAAAATCTCCTGTCAGCAGCATCTTTGGAGCGGTGAGCGCTCCTTCACCGTTCCTTCCCATTGAAAACAATGGGAAACCGTGGCAATACCACCCGCAATGCGCCTCTGTAGAGGCGCATTGCGGGTGATATTAACCCTTTATTGGCCACTAGCGGGGGTTAATACCGCACCGCTAGCGGCTGATTCCTGCGGTAATTCCGGCGGTATAGCGCCGCTATTTTTAGCGGCACTATACTGCCAACGCGGCTCCCGCCCCAGTCTGAAAGGGGACTTAGTGAGGGAATGCCAGTTAATCAGTCCATCCGAAGGACCGTTTTCATCGGTTAACCGATGAAGCTGACTGATGGTCTGATGTGCCTACACACCATCGGTTAAAAAAACGATCGTGTCAGAACGCGGTGATGTAAAACACAACGACGTGCTGAAAAAATAGGAAGTTCAATGCTTCCAAGCATGCGTCGACTTGATTCTGAGAATGCGCGGCTTTTTAACCGATGCTTTTGCATACCAATGATCGGTTTTGACCTATCGGTTAGGCGTCCATCGTTTAAATTTTAAAGCAAGTTCTCTTTTTTTGACCGAAGGATAACTGACCGATGGGGCCCACGCACGATCGGTTTGGACCGATGAAACGGACCTTCAGTCTGTTTTCATCGGTTTTGACCGATCGTGTGTACGCGGCCTTACAAAGGGGTGCCTGTGTGAATTAAACAGCTACCATATTTGGTAAATCACCTAATAAGATGAATGATGTAACTTGTACATAATTCACCATATCACTTATTATTAGACATGTGCACAGAAAAAAAAATTGTTTTTTTTTGTTCTGTTTCGTATCGTTCCGTTTTTTCGTTTTCGTTCGTTTTTCGTAAGACGCCCGTTTTCCTGTTTGTTCCCGTTCGTTTTTCGTACGACGCGATTTTTTCGTATTCCGATTCGTTACTGTTTTATTTTCGTACATGCGGGATGGTTCGTTATTCTGTTTAATTCATGTTCGTTACTTGTTAGACAATATTTTTCGTGAATTTTCGTCAATGATTTGCATTCTGTATCTTGAAACCCTTTTCTTTTGCTATTTTCAGTCGTATGTTCATATGACATCTATAACAAAAGATTTGCATTCTGTATTTTAAATTCCTTTTTTCTGTTCGTATTTTGGATTCAAAATACAGCATGCAAATCTTTTGTTATAGATGTCATATGAACAATGAACATAGGACTGAAAACAAACAGAAAAAGGATTGAAAAAAAATACAGCATGCAAATCTTTTGTTATAGATGTCATTTTCGTTCTTTTGCCGTTTTCGTTTTGTCGTTTTTCTTCGTCGGATCATTAGTTCGTATTTACGGTTGTTCGTTATGCGGCTCATTCGTAATCTCGTTGTTTTCGTATTTTGGTGCTTTAATTTTTTCGTATGTACACATTATCCTGCGGGTACGAAAATTAACATTTTCGTACGAAAATAACATTCGTACGAACGGGAATGCACATATCTACTTATTATATCAATTGGTTTTAATGAAGTGATGTTATATGGATTAGTTATTCCTGCAGGGGATTAATTAATAATGTGGGGCCTTCTGGGTGTTGCTGGATTATTTTATGTCCAAATAAGACAAAAAAAGAATGGTGTTCTTTTTTGGATGCACTGTTAAAAGGCAACATTGGTTGGTATGAGGCAGATGGCCACTTGCCTTGCCATGGTGATATAAGCCTTGCTTGGTGTTTTGGGCTGGTAGCATTGAAAGAGGAAATTTCTTTATGTTTTTTTAATTGTTATTTTGGAATAAAATGTCCTCTCCTATTGCTGAACCTTCATAAAACCACAAATTCAGCATTATAGACAGTAGCTGTCCAAAAAGAACCATTGTATTTGAATAAATTACGAGTTGTGTGTACAGTGAGCCTCATTGCTCACTGACAAACATGTTTTTAAATGTTGTGGATAAAAATTGTGTAGCGCTAAATATAGACATATATAAATAAATACAATGGCCCAGATTCACAGAGCAATTACGCCTGTCTAACTGGTGTTAGACAGGAGTAATTTCAAATTTCGCGCGCCGTATCACTAGTTTGAATCCTCAAACCATGATACGGCGGCTTCGGGCTTCGATCCGAGAGGCTTACGTCCTCGTAAGCCTTCGGATCTACGCTGCGATATATTTGCGGCCGCTGGGAGGAGTTTGCATCGTTTTCATGCGTCGGTATTGGCAAATGACTTTTTACGGCGATCCACGAAGGTACGAGTGTCCCTCGCAATCGCCTACGTCATTTTTTGGGTACGTAATGTTAGAGGAGCTTTTTGCTGGTCTAACAGTGCGTAACCCATGTAAAGTATGGCCGTCGTTCCCGCGTCGATTTTAAAATATTTTTTTTTTTTTAACGTAACTCGTTCGGGAATAGGAATGTACGTAAACGACGCTACTACGACGTGACGACGTGTTTACGCGCAATGCACGGCGGGAAATTTGGGAACGGAGCATGCGCAGTTCGATCGCCGCGGGAACGCGCCTATTTTAAATGCTTCACGCCCCCTACTCGCGCAGATGGATTGCGACGGGAGAAATACACTACGCCGCCGTCGTTTACTGGACAAAATCTACCTGAATTCCACGTAGAGCCAGGTAAAAAACGGCAGCGTAGTGTATTTCTGATATTCTACGAGAATCGAATTCTCTGTGAATCTGCCCCAATGAGTCCATATGATGAATAGGTATGTGTAGATGGTGGGTGTAGTCAAACAACACCAGATATGAAAAAGTGTCCAAACATAGACAATGCAATAAATGTCCAGATAACAAGGACTAAACAACACCAGATGTGAAAAAGTGTCCAAACATAGACAATGCAATAAATGTCCAAATAACAAGGACTAAAGGTGCTCAATGTAGACAAGTGATGTCCTTTATGAAAAATCTTGTTTGGTGTTTAGAAATAAAACTGGTTAACCGTAAATTTCAATTCAAAACATACTTCAAACCAACTGACAGAAATGGCTTTATCCCCATTGATAGTTGCAACCATAACTCGTGGCTTAGATCCGTACCTCGGAGCCAGTTTTTCAGGCTCCGGAGAAACTGCACGGACACCGCATCTTTTTTAACCCAGGCAGAAATGATGAAGCAGAGATTTGTAGAGAAAGGGTACACAACTGAATTAGTTGACTCAGAAATTCAAAGAGTACTCACCCTTGACAGATCATCACTAGTTGCAGTCAAACCTAAACCTCCAGCAGATGACAGTTTTAAATTTGCCATGACCACTTCGTTTTCTATCCAACACAAACAGGTGGTGAATATCATCAACAAACACTGGGACATTCTTAGGAAGGATACTATACTGAACTCTATACTCCCAGAACGAGCAAAGGTAGTCTTCAGAGGAGCACCATCACTACACAACCGCATTGCTCCTAATATCATCAATCCCCCGAAAAAAATCTATTTTTTTCATCAATTGGTTGGTTTTTTTCCTTGCAAAAAATGCAAAGTGTGTCAACACAACACACCATTGCAACGCAAGGTCACACATTTTTCCTCTACGGTTACACTTAAACAGTACGCTATTAAACAGTTTTGCACATGCGAAATCAGTTATATAGTGTATCTCATTACTTGCCCTTGTGGCAAGCAATATGTCGGCCGCACGATTAGATCGTTTTCAATACGAGTTGGAGAACACATTGCCTTAATCAAAAGTGGTGATGTTAACCACACTGTCCCAAGGCATTATAAACAATGTCACAACAGAGACCCTAGGGGCTCCCAATTTGTAATAATTGACAGATATGAGGCTCCATGGAGGGGCGGAGCCAAAACCAGGGGCGTTTCACGTCTTGAAACATTCTGGATTTTTGAACTCCAGTCTCACCGCCCACTAGGTTTGAATGTAGACTGGGACATCAATTCTTTTATATAAAAATCATAAACGTGTGACATATAATGGTCATACCATTAATATCAGGCAATATGTCATCTCACGCTCCTTATTTTATTTATAATTCTCTCTCTTTTTCCGTTGTGCTTTTACCTGCGAAGCAGAGCCTTTTTTAGTTCATTTATTATATAAAACAAATTTGTTTGTACTATGTATCGGTTTTTCATATTGACTGTATATTAATTTTGGTCTGGAAATTATTTGCGCGTGGTGCCCTGGTTGAGAGTCCCACTTATTTTCCAGTTCGCGCATTTAATCACCCCAATCACTTATTGTTCTTTTGGATTTATACCTCCATGCTTAGATGTTCCATCTAGCACGGAGGCTAGTCCTCCGGTTTTGCCCCTTACGTTACAATTTTGGTGCCATTACGAACAGCGTCCCTAATATCATTATGGTATCATTCACCTTTTCATAGTTTTATATGTTTTTCTATTCATACAACTAACAGCTCGTGTGAGCTGTTTTGTTTTATCACTGTAATTTTAACATTTTTTAATTTCAATATTGCAGCCTGGTTCCTCCTAAATCTTACCATCCTCCCAACCCAACCCATCTGTCATCTATTGTTGGTGTTGGCTTTGTGGAGCGCATATGATGGAGCGCATCATGTGATTGGTGGAGCGCATATAATGTAGCGCATCACGTGATTGGTGGAACGCACGCTGTGGAGCGCACGCTATGAAGCGTGCGCTTTGAGGCGCACGCTGTCCAACGTGTGGAGCGCACGTCGTCCAGGACGGGTACGCGCACCGTGTGATTGGGTGAACGCGGGTTTGACACGCCCTCCGCATGTTGTCACACCAGATAGAGCGCACCATGTGACTTGTGTGGCGCGGTGATGGCCCGCCCTTGGCCATGCGCGTCACCGCGCTGCACACGTCTTGAGATGACACATCAAGAGGAGGTCCTATATGGACCTATCTGTGAGCGCCATACTCGTGATGCAAAACGCATCTCAACGCCATCTTTAGTGAGGGAAACACTCGGTACAGCTGCTAATGTGTGGCCGTTACCCGTTTATGTTCCCTGTCTGTATATCATTTAACACTCAGGTTCATCATGAATTTTCTTTGTTCCCCCACCATTAATATTATTAAACCTTATTGTGACGGGTGAATGTCCCGTTCTCCATGACACTTCCTGTTTCCAGTGCCATCACTAACCATCCACATTGAGGCTTGGAACTCAAGCCCGGGCGCCATTTTTGGCTGCATCCCGAAAGTTGATCAATTGATGACGCTGCAAGGGAAGTGAGTGTGACTCTCATCAGGGGACCACTTATTGTGTATATATATCCGAGTGGCTATGGTGGTCTACTACCCTTTGACAACGTGTTTGTACACGAAACGCGTCAGGGAAGACTCTACCGTCGCCACATTATGACTACAAGCGCTTTTTATCCTGAATTTATGTAAGTGCAACACTTATTAAATTTGTTATTTACCTTGACGATATCACACTATATTGCTCCTTCTTTTCCTCCACAAAACGTTTTTTCCAATATACATTTACGGAGCATCAAGCCTTGGACAGCAGAAGTTTCCCTCCCATATCACGGCGTAGATGTACATCTCTGTTACCTGCAGCTTGATGAGGCCCCGATCCATGCTGGATATTCCAAAGCTTATATGACTCTCAAGTCTATATAGCTTGCAGAGTCCATTTAATCTGGTAAGCCTCCATTCTTCAGTGGGTGAAGGTTTTCTTCCTTCCTTTTATCACCAAACAAGATTTTTCATAAAGGACATCACTTGTCTACATTGAGCACCTTTAGTCCTTGTTATTTGGACATTTATTGCATTGTCTATGTTTGGACACTTTTTCACATCTGGTGTTGTTTAGTCCTTGTTATCTGGACATTTATTGCATTGTCTATGTTTGGACACTTTTTCATATCTGGTGTTGTTTGACTACACCCACCATCTACACATACCTATTCATCATATGGACTCATTGTATTTATTTATATATGTCTATATTTAGCGCTACACAATTTTTATCCACTGTATTTCTTTGCTTATTGTTTTCTATTAGCCGTGTTTAGCAGCTTACTATATACCATCCAAGGCAGCGCGGTATTCACCTAATCTATCCATCTCATGTTTTTAAATGTTATTTGAAAGACAAAAAGAAAATCCGATCAGTGAATGTGCTTTTAAAATAGGACCAATGTCCCCAACAAATGCCATTGTACATATACCTATTACAATAATGATAGAGGTACAGAACGTGATGTAGTGGTTATTTTTACCCAGGAAGCCCCTGATTAATATAAATGTACGTTCTCATGAAAATGGCAAGCAATCCATAAAATCCAAGTTAAATTTAAATTTTGTATTTTTAGTTTATGGGAAACCATTCATTTAAAGAACCTGCTAAGACTAAGAGCAAGGAGTAGAAAATATGGAGTCCAGGTATATGGCTATATACTATGGTGGCTCTAAAGCAGTGGCCTCCAAACTATGGCCCGGGGCCAGATGTGGCCCTTTGTTTGCCTTTATGTGGCCCCTGGGGAACTTTTTCACAGACAGACACCAATGATAGGGCACCATTCCCCTTACTGACACCATAAATAGGGCACTATTCCTCCCATTAATACCAACGATAGGGCACTGAAGAGCTTTTTTAACTCTCACTGGCCACAGTCTGCCCCCCCCCCAAATCCTGTAGGACAATAAATTGGCCCCTTGCTTAGAAAGTTTGGAGACCCCTGCTCTAAAGCATTTGTAATTCAGTTTTTCCTATATGACTGCATGAGAAGAGTTTTTCAATAGAAATTCATAATGTACTGACAACAATAATAAATAATTACATGCACCCCTACATAATATTCACTTTAATTTACCCAAATATTGTAGTCTAATTTTTATCGTTTTTGTTTGCAACTATATTTGTTTTTATTTGCAACTATATTGTATTATGTTTTCTGAAAATGTTACACTTCGAAAAATAAACTTTTACAACACCTTATAATACCGTCATAAATTGGACTCTGGAATAACAATAATATAGAAAGCACATTAAAGTGTGGTATGGTACGATACTATTTTACTTATGTTCTCTTACTGTGACTATTATTGAAACCTATAGCAGTCGTTCTGTCAAAACTATAAAACTGGTCATTGGAATAAATGCTGAAATGTTTTATGCCAGCCAAACTGGGCGAAGGCTACCCTGTCATAAAGTCAATTGTCAGCAGGGATAATAAAAACACCAAACGATAAGGTATCTGGCTTACAGCCAATCCCTTTCAGCAAACAGTAGCAAAGTAAAATATACAGTAGTAACGCAGAGTGACATTCTTCATGTTGTATCAGTTATAGACTCTGTAGAGATCTGTAGATATAGATGTCAGAGATGGTGGAACATCCAGGCTCCATGGCTTATGGACATGAGCACAAGCAGCACCTGTCTACTCAGCAGGTTGTGCATCTGATAGTGATGGAATAAACATGATTTTATTATATTTGCCTCTTACCTAAGGCAGCAGATGCAGAGAGCGGTGTCGGTTTCCCTTCTCAGTCTGTGACAGTGCATGGCTGTGATTTAGACAGGGGATGCAACTTTAATGAGCATAGAGTACAGATGGTCATTTTATTAGACTCTACGTACATTAACTTGGAAAAACAACATACTGGTCTCATTGCTATCAAATTTGAATCATCTGATTAAGCTATAACAGAAGAGTAATTGTTCCTCATAAAGTACAAGTTAGTGTGGATTGAATGAATGAATGAAAACTTATATAGCGCAGCACATGCGAAGTAAATCGCCTCTGGGCGCTCGTTGTTCCTGTCTCCTTTGAGATCAAAAGAGATGCGTCTTAATCTTTCTCCTGAAGACCAAGTAGTTCTCCTCCAGCCGAATACTGGCTGGTAAGGCGTTCCATAGTCTGGGTCCTTGGACAGCGAATCTTCTGTCCCCTTTGGACTTGTATCCGGCTTTCGGTATCTGAAGCAGATTTTGATTGGTGGATCGTAGAATACGATTGGGATTCTGAATTTTTAACTTTTCGCATTGATAGTGGGGAGCATTCCCATGGATACATCTATGCGTTAGACAGAGAGCTTTAAAGGTGATTCTGTCTTTAACTGGTAACCAGTGAAGGGATCTCAGTGACGGCGAGATTGATTCCCAGGGTTTTTTCCCAGTCACAAGTCTGGCGGCCGTATTTTGAACGACTTGAAGACGAGCGATTTGGTACTTGGGGAGTCCGAGGTAAAGGGCATTTGCATAGTCCAATCTGGAGTTTACAATTGCTCCCACCACGACCGATACGTCTTTCTTGGGAATGAAAGGAATGAGTCTGCATAGTAGGCGCAGCAGATGGTGAGATCCGCTGACTACTGTCCCTTTTTGTGCGTTCATTGTCATGTCGGAGTCAAAAATGACCCCAAGACTTTTGACTTTGGCGCTAGGGGAGATGATTTTGCCCAGAATGGGGGGGGGGGAACCAGGTTGTTGCTGATTGATTCCTGCGCTTGGCGTGAAACAGAAGAAGTTCTGTTTTCACTCCGTTGAGTTTGAGATAACTCTTTGTCATCCAGTCCTCTATCAAAGAGAGGCACGTCTCTAGATTGAGGTGGTGATCCTTTTTATTGCAAATGCGGAAGTACAGTTGCGTGTCGTCTGCATATGAGTGATATAGCAGTTTTTGGCTGCTGATGATTGGTATCTAACCTGTGAAAGACTGTCTTTAGCACACACAAGACCAGTAGACACATGGACAGAGCCATTGATTTAAAGTGAACCAGACAGTTTAAGGCTTGTGTAAGAATCATGTTCAGTCTTATAATTCTACAGGTTTCGCTTATGTTATATAACAGTTATATTTGCTTCTCTATTTTGTTAGTGTCTAACATTTCAGCTTGACAGCTAGCAGTTAGAGGTCATGTGAAATATGGCAGTTATATCTTATCGACTGCTTGGGCTCACTCTTTCAGCTTCTGGACCAGGGCTAGGCAACCTGTGGCACTGCAGCTGTTGCAGAACTACAATTGACTAAAGTAATTAACTAAAGCACGTGTGCACATAAGTGTCGAGCGCCCAAAGTTTGAAAATCACAACACAGGCTTCAGCATCAACATTATTCTTCTTAGTTCTAGATAGGGATGAGCCAAACACCCCCCGGTTCGGTTCGCACCAGAACATGCGAACAGGCAAAAAATTAGTTTGAACGTGCGAACACCGTTAGGCCGTGTACACACGATCAGACTGGTGCGATAAGAACGGTCCGACGGACCGTTTTTATCGGACCAGGCTGAAGTGGTCTGATGGTCTGATGTGTGTACACACCATTGGACCAAAAATTTGAGCAGACCAGAACGCGGTGACGTAGAACACACCGACGTGCTGAAAAAAGGAAGTTCGATGCTTCCAAGCATGCGTCGAATGGATTCTGAGCATGCGCAGGTTTTTGGTCTGATGCTTTGGCATACTAACCATCAAACCTGTCCGACGGACAGGTATCCGTCGGACAGATTTTAAAGCATGTTTTAAAACTTTGGTCTGATGGACAACGGTCCGATGGGCCGTACACACCATCGAACTGGTCCGATGAAACTGGTCTTCATCAGACCGGTCTGATCGTGTGTACGCGGCCTTAAAGTCACGAGTATAAGACACGAACATAAAAAATCAAAAGTGCTAATTTTAAAGGTTAATATGCAAGTTATTGTCGTAAAAAGTGTTTGGGGACCTGGGTCCTGCCCCAGGGGACATGTATCAATGCAAAAAAGTTTTAAAAACTGCCGGGAGCAGTGATTTTAATAATGCTTAAAGTGAAACAATAAAAGTGAAATATTCCTTTTAATTTCGTACCTGGGGGGTGTGTATAGTATGCCTGTAAAGTAGCGATGTTTCCCATATTTAGAACAGCCCCTCCCATGTGAATTGGTAACGGGGTACATTGTACCCCTACCATTTCACAAAGAAAGTGTAAAAATGTGAAAAACCACACAGCTTTGGACAAGTCCTTTATTAAAAAAAATTTAAAAAAAATTCCAGCGATTGTAATCCCATCTCTCGATGTCCAGCGATGTAATCTTGTCTCTCAATGTCCAACGATGATCCATTCTCCAGCAACGCTGCAGTCTCCACTCATTATCCAGCGAGGAACGAAACCCCCATGAAGCATAAGAGGGGGTGGGGTCACCCGTCCATGTCATTGGGTAACCCCCGGCTTTCTCCTTGTGTAAGGAGAAAGCCGGGGGTTACCCAATGACGTGTGCAGGTGACCCCCCCCCCTGTGACATCACAGGGCGGGGTCACTCATCCACATCATTGGGAAACCCCCGACTTTCTTCTTACACAAGGAGAAAGATAGGGGTTACCCAATGACGTGGATGGGTGACCCCACCCCCTCTTACGCGTCATGGGGGTTTCGTTCCTTGCTGGAGAATGAGTGGATCTGGAGTTCCCCTTTGTTAAAGGGGGCTTCCAGATTTTGATAAGCCCCCCGCCCGAAGACTCCCACAACCACCGGGCAAGGGTTGTGGGGATGATGCCCTTGTCCCCATCAACATGGGGACATCCTCCCCATGTTGAGGGCATGTAGCCTGACATGGTTAAGGAGGGGGGCGCTCTCTCTCTCCCCCCTCTTTTCCTGCGGCCTGCTAGGTTGCGTGCTCTGATAAGGGTCTGGTATGGATTTTTGAGGGGAACCCCATGCCTTTTTTTTTATTTCGGTGCAGGGTTACCCTTAAAATCCATACCAGACCTGAAGGTTCTGGTATGTTTTTTTGGGGGGAACCTCATGCCATTTAACCACTTGCTTACTGGGCACATATACCCACTTCCTGCCCAGGCGAAATTTCAGCTTCCGGCACTGCGTCGCTTTAACTGGCAATTGCGCGGTCGTGCGACGTGGCTTCCAAATAAAATTGACGTCCTTCTTTCCCGACAAATAGAGCTTTATTTTGGTGGTATTTGACCTCTGCGGTTTTTATTATTTGTGCTATAAACAAAAAAGGAGTGACAATTTTGAAAAAAACACAATGGCCCAGATTCACAGAGCGATTACGCCTGCGCAACAGGAGATGCGCGTGCGTAAGTCTAAATGTGCGCGTGCGTTTCGTTGCGCGGCATCCCCAGAACGAGATACGCAAAAAATCGTCTTTTTTTTGTCCCGCGTAATTTCGTTAGACTGGCGCATCCGTCCGCGCAAAAGTGCGATAGACACACCATTGATTTGCTAGTCAAATATGCTAATGAGGGACTTACGGGGATCCACAAAACAACGTTGGGGCAGCGCAGGCGACGCAGTGTGCACAACAGCAAAATGTCCTGTCTAAAATTAGAGCTGATAAAAGCTGGTCTAAAAAAAGAAAAAAAGTCTACTTGTCAGATAAAGCAACACTGTTAGTGAGGAGTTCAGCAGTCACACGTGTTGCTCAACAATCTGTATGCCAACATGCCAGGGGCATCGTCGCGCATAGCTATACTACTGACTTTAGATGAACAAAGAAGGAGGAGGGCACGGAGGATGGCACTAAGGAGGGCACGGAAGATGTTTTTTTATTTTTTTTATTTGCTTATATAAAATTTACAATTTAATCTAATCTAATACAATATTCTTATCTGATACAAGCCCCTCACTCTTCACTTGATATATCACACACGCATAGACATCTTTGGCATGAGTGATTCTGAGGTGTCTCGCATCTTCAGATTCACCCCTCATGCCATCCTGGAATTACCACAACCTTGCAGGAGGACATCAGCAGCCCAACACATGGCACCACCCATGACACCCATGACAGCTACATATACAATCAGAGCCCCATCCCCACAGATTTTGAACAGAACATGTATGGGGACAGCTGGCTGGTTGGTGAGTGACATGGGTGGCAGGCATGACTATCCCCTCCCGTGATGCACACCTCACAAGTGGCACATGCATGACTAACATCCTCCTGTCTTTTCCCTTCAAGGTGACTCTGCATATGCACTGGTACCCCATCTCATGACCCCATCTCATGCCAGCTCACATTATGCATCTTTGCACGTTAAACACACACATTAATCATGGCACAATGAGAATGCATGCATGCACACCACTGTGGTCCCTAGCACACACACACCACATCATCATCACATTGGATTGGCACCAGTCCACCATGCAGGACTTGTGAGCTGCAACGCCATGCCACGGCTCCAATTATGTCACTGTACATTCATACACCATTCACACAGACCTGGGGATCACTTCTCCACCACAAATGAGGGTGACACCCCTTTTCCCGCAGGAATATCACCCCCACTTTTCAAAAACAAACACAAACAGAACCAAAAAAATTAAATAAATGACGAGCAAAAAAAAAAAAATGCCCAGCAAAAATATAATTTAAACAAAATAACAACAAAGAAAACCCATAAAAGACAAAAATCACTCTGCAAAACAGTCCCCAAATATCTCAAAGACACGTCACAAACAAACAAAAGCACCTTGCTGTAGAGGGAGGGATACAAAGGGATGTACTTTTGCAAAGGAAGTGCATTTGTGTCTGTCTATTTATGCTGTCTGCGTAGTTCACAAAGTTGCCCTAGTCCATTTCCAATTTCACTGATTGCGCCGCTCCCGAGTTGTGAGCATGCGCACAGCGGAGCTGACCATGGTCTTCTTCAAGCGCGCATGCGCGAGCCGGCCGGCCCTTCATTTGCATGGGGTCACGGCTCATTTCAATGTAACACGCCCACGTCCTTCCCAATTTGTATTACTCCTCCTTACGCCTCGGAAAAAACGTTACGCTTGCGCAATTTCCTGCGCAAAAGCTACGAGAATAGGGTGATTACGCGGCTACATTGCGCAAGTCTAACGTAAAGGCAGTGCGCTACGCCGGTCCAATAATGCACAGATGTACGTGAATCTGGGCCAATATCTTTTACTTTTTACTATAATAAATATCCCAATTTTTTTCTCAGTTTAGGACAATACGTATTCTTCTACATATTTTTGGTAAAAAAAAAAAATTGCAATAAGCGTATAGTGACTGGTTTGCTCAAAACAAAATAGGGGACATAATTATGATTTTTTTTTTTTTTTTACTAGTAATGGCAGCGATCTGCGATTTTTATTGGGACTGTGACATTATGGCGGACACATTGGACACTTTTGACACATTTTTGGGACCATTCACATTTATACAGCGATCAGTGCTATAAATACTGTATGCACTGATTACTGTATAAATGTGACAGGCAGGGAAGGGGTTAACACTAGAGGGCGATTCTAACTGTGGGGGGAGGGGACTGAATGGGGGAGGTGACCGATCTGTGTCCCTATGTACAAGAGACACAGCATCGGTCTACTCTCCCTGACAGGATGTGGATCTCTGTGTTTACACACAGAGATCCACGGTCCTGCTAAGTTACTGGGCAATCACGGGTGTCCAGCGGCCATCGCGGCCACCAGGAATGCGCATCAGGTTCCCATTAACGTGGCGGGTGTGCGCCCCCTAGTTGCCCTGCAAGCTGAGGACGTCATATGACGTCCTCTCAGAACAAGAGAGCTATCGTGCCGCCATCAATTGACGGCGGCCGGTAGTAAGGAGGTTAAAAAAAATGCCGCGGGGTTCCTCTTAATATCCATACCAGACCTGAAGGGCCTGATATGGAATTTGGAGGGGACCCTCATGCTTTTTTTTTTGGTTTGTTTGGTTCATTTTAGTCCATTTTTTCAATGACTTTGATCTGTATTTCCAGTTATAAACATGGGAAACATGCGCTACTTTATAGGCATAATATAGACACCCCCCAGGTACGAAATTTAAAGGAATATTTCACTTTTATTGTTTCACTTTAAGCATAAGGCGGCGTACACACGATCGGATATATCCGATGAAAACGGTCCGCGGACCATTTCCATCGGATATGTCCGATCGGGAGTTTGATCCGATGGCGTGTACACACCATCGGATCAAATTCCCCGCCGCCGGACGGCGCAGTGACGTAGTGGTGACGCGGCGGTGACGTTGACGCCGCCGCGTCACCGCCACGTCACCGCACCAGGAAGTAAAACACTTCCGCGCATGCGCCGAATCCATTCGGCAGCGGCGCGGCGGCGGTGGGGGCCGACATGTCTGCTGGTAAGTGTACTAACCAGCAGACATGTCGGGCGGACAGATTCCCACCGGATAGATTTCAAAGCATGCTTTGAAATCTGTCGGGTGGAGAAATCTGTCCGCTAGCCCATACACACGAGCGGAGATGTCTGCTGAAACGGTCCATCGGACCGTTTTCAGCGGACATATCCCCTCGTGTGTACGCGGCCTTAAACATCCATTTTTAAAACTTTTTTTGCATTGATTAGACATGTGCAAAAGGAACAAATTTGTTTAGTTTCATTTCGTTTTAATTTGTTATTTAATTAATTTCATTAAGTTAAATTCATTAAATTTGTTAAATTCGTTTTCGGAATTCGATAGTTTGATAGAAATTCGAAAAACCCGGTCGAATTTGATCGTTTTCGACCGAATTCGGAAACCCGGACGAATTCGATCGTTTTCAACCGAATTCGAAAAACGGTCGAATTCGAAAACATTTCTACCGGATTCGATAATATTTCTACCGGATTCGAATTCGATCATATTTTGATCGGATTCGAAAATATTTCAACAGAATTTCAACCGTATTTGAAATTATTTCAAACGTATTTGAAATTATTTCAAACGTATTTGAAATTATTTCAACCGTATTTGAAATTATTTCAACCGTATTTGAAATTATTTCAACCGTATTTGAAATTATTTCAAACGTATTTGAAATTATTTCAACTGGATTGGAAATGATTTCAACTGGATTGGAAATTATTTCAACCGAATTGGAATTGGAAATGATTTCAACCGAATTTGAAATTATTTCAACCGGATTGGAAATTATTTCAACTGAATTGGAAATTATTTCAACCGAATTTGAAATTATTTCAACCGGATTGTAAATTATTTCAACCGGATTGGAAATTATTTCATCCGAATTGGAAATTATTTCAACCGAATTGGAAATTATTTCTACCGGATTGGAAATTATTTCTACCGGATTGGAAATTATTTCTACCGGATTGGAAATTATTTCCACCGGATTGGAAATTATTTCCACCGGATTGGAAATTTTTTCCACCGGATTGGAAATTATTTCAACCGGATTTGAAATTATTTCAACCGGATTGGAAATTATTTCAACCGGATTGGAAATTATTTCAACCGAATTTGAAATTATTTCAACCGAATTTGAAATTATTTCAACCGAATTTGAAATTATTTCTACCGGATTGGAAATTATTTCCACTGGATTGAACTTCAGTCCGTTTTCATCAGTTTGGACTGACCGTGAGTACAGGGCCTGAGGCCTTGTATACACGATCGGAGTTTCCGATGGAAAAAGTCAGACCGCGTGTATGCCCATCAGCGAAATTCCATCGGAAATTCTCATGAATTCCATCGAGAACATGTTCTTTTTTCCTCCGATGGAATTCCGTCGGAATTCTGATGTGAGTTTTGTCAGGCTAAATCCTGATCGTATGTACAGGGCATAATAAGGCTTATCTGTAGATACATTGAGAATCTCCTAAATGTGCACCGTTTAGGAGATACTCACCCTGGATGCAGCCAGTTACGTCACCAGCTTATGCACACTAAAGGTCCTGCATACCTTGCCAGACCTTCAGAGCTCTGTCCCGAGATCAAGGGCTTCCACGCTCATTCTGTAAGCTCTTCAGTACTGCAATTGCTCTTTGAGAAGGGTACCTCAAAAATGGGGACCTCTCTCACAGTATGGTGCCCAATGTTGATGGACTTTGGACTCCTCAGTACCTCATCAGATACCATTACTTGCAGACAGTATAATAATTCAGTATGATTTGAAATAAACAAGGCATTTTTTTCATAGAAAACCTTGTCTATAATTGTAGAATTATAAATGTTTATGCTACATTCGTAGAGTATACAGCTTGTGCTAGGATTTCTGTAAAATTGAATTCAGTGAACTGTGCAGTCACAGTGTAATGCAATTTAACAGCTTGTGAGCCCTAAACATTGCTCTATGATATCTACAAAAATGTTACTTGAACCAGACTTCACCTGCTGGGGTAATCCATGGAATAAAACAATAGGAAATGGGTATTAAAAAGGGAGATGGGGAAGAAGAAAGGAAATAATTAGGCTTAAAAAACAAAACTTTGAGAATTAGACATTTTACATTTAGATGCATGTGAAGGTTTTTATTAATTGTGTCATGGTATAGCTAGATGTTGTTAGTAATGAAGAGTGACCTGGGCAATTTTTGGTTCTCTGGATGCTCAACGAACCCAGCAACATGTTCACAAACACCCAGCATGGCATCAAATCCCATTGAAGTCGCATCTTGTTATTTTTTTAAGGTTCTTAATTTTATTTTTCTGTACCTTTTTTTAAGGTTAATTTGCAAGTTTTTGTTAAAAAGGTGCATAACGTCTGAAAAAAAAATGTAATTCAGTGGAGGTTCTGTCAATGCAACTCAAAGGGAACCATTAAAAAAATACAGATGGTTAAAATCTGCATGTGAAGTTATAGCGATATAATGTGCTCTTTTAACAACTTGACCTCCAGAAGGTTTATACCCCCTATATTACCAGGTCATTTTTTGCTATTCAGCACTGTGTTACTTTAACTGGCAATTGTGCGGTCATGCTACACTGTACCCAAGTGAAATATATATTTTTTTTTTCGAACAAATAGAGCTTTCTTTTGGTGGTATTTGATCACCACTCACTGGGCTTTTTATTGTTTGCTATAAAAAGGGGGTTTAAAAAGGTAAAAAAAAAAACATTTTTTCTGTCGTAAACAACATATTCAAGAAAATAAAATGTCTTCATAAATTGAGGACAAAATATATTCTGCTTTTTTGTCCCGCGTAATTTCGTTAGACTGGCGCATCCGTCCGCGCAAAAGTGCGCTAGACAGACCATTGATTTGCTAGTCAAATATGCTAATAAGGGACTTACGGGGATCCACAAAAGAACGTTGGGCTACGCAGTGTGCGCAACATCAAAATGTCCTGTCTAAAATTAGAGCATATAAAAGCTGGTCTAAAAAGAGAAAAAAAGTCTACTTGTTAGATAAAGCAACACTGTTAGTGAGGAGCTCAGCAGTCACACGTGTTGCACAACAATCTGTATGTCAACATGCCAGGGGCATCGTCGCACATAGCTATACTACTGACTTTAGATGAACAAAGAAGGATGAGGGCATGGAGGATGGCACGGAGGGTGGCACGGGAGAGGATATACCGCACCCGCATAGACCTGTTTGGCATGAGTGATTGTGAGGTGTTTCGTATCTTCAGATTCACCCCTCATGTCATCCTGGAATTAACCACAACCCTGCAGGAGGACATCACCAGCCCAACACAACGCTCACATGCAGTGCAGCCACTGGTCAAGGTCATGGCAACACTCCATTTCCTTGCCAGTGGCTCTTTTCAGCGTACAAGTGGAGTGGTGGCTGGGATGTCACAATCCTCCATGAGCAGATGTGTGCACCAGGTTGTCCCTGCAATCCTGAGACGCATGGCCAACCAAATCATCAAACCCACCACTGAGGAGCTGCGGCTGAAGGCAATGACAGATTTCTACAGAATTGCCAGATTCCCACGCACTGTGGGGGCTCCAGCCCCCCCAGGAGACAGAGCACATGTACCGCAATCGGAAGCATTGGCATTACATCAACGTACAGGTGATAGTCGATGCCCAAGGCCTCATATGGCACGTCCGTGCCAAACACCCAGGGTCCAGCCATGACAGCTACATATACAATCAATGCCACATCCGAATGGAATTCGATCAGAACGTGTATGGGGACACCTGGCTGGTTGGTGAGTGACATGGGAGTCAGGCATGACTATCCTCTCCCATGATGCACACATCACAAGGGGCACATGCATGACTAACATCCTCCTGTCTTTTCCCTTACAGGTGACTCTGCATATCCACTGGGACCCCATCTCATGACTCCTATCCGGAACCCCCAAACCCCAGGAGAGGAAAGATACAATTAAGCACATGCCCAAACACGAGCAGTGGTGGAGCGCACCTTTGGCCTCCTAAAGTCACGTTTCCGATGCCTGGATAAGTCTGGGGGTACCCTCTTGTATTCCCCAAACTTTGTGTGCCAGATCATCGGTGCATGTTGCATGCTGCACAACTTCGCAGAAAGAAAGGGCCTGCAGATTGACCTACGTGATGACCTGACCCCTGAACCAGACAATCCCCCCCTAACCGAGGCTACCCCGTCTTCTGAGGGAAGAGCAGCCAGGAGACAGCTCACATTGGGCATCTCTGCACGTTAAACACACACATTAATCATGGCACAATGAGAATGCATGCATGCACACCACTGTGGTCCCTAGCACACACACCCCACATCCACATCAAATTGGATTGGCACCAGTCCACCATGCTGGACTTGTGAGCAGCAACGCCACACCAAGGCTCCAATTATGTCACTGTACATTCATACACCATTCACACGGACCTGGGGATCACTTCTCCCTGGTCCTGGGGAACCCTTCTCCACCAAAATTGAGAGTGACACCCCTTTTCCGGCAGGAATGTCACCCCAACATTCAAACAGCATTCACAACCCAAAAAAAAAATACCAGCAAAATCAAAAATTTTCCAGCAAAAAAAAAAAAAAGAGGGGAAAAAAATGTATTGCCCTTGACGTGAGCCACGCCTGGGGCGCCCCTGGCCACGGCCCCGGCTCCTCAGGGGAGACTCATGGGGGAGGGGGAAAACCGGGGAAGGAGGAGCAGTCCCTGATCTCTGCCCACCTGGCGGCCTGCCCTCCAAGGCCACGGCTATTCTGTCCAGGGCAGCACCAAGTGTTGCCGTGTTGGCCTGGATAGCCTGGGTAAGGGCCCTCACATCCTGCCCAACGCCTGCTGATGTAGTCTGCAGGTCGTTTAGGCAGGTTGTGAAAGCCCGGGAGTGGGAGTCCAGGTTCCCCAGCGTATCCTTGATGGAGGACAGGCTCTCCTCCATCCGCACCAATATCTGGCTGACCTGTCCCAGATGGCGGGTCTGAAGGGCCTGGTCCCTTCTCAGAGTGGCGGGCAGGAGATCGGCCAACCCCCTGGTGTTCTGGGACGAAATCCTGCCTCCAGCTGATGCTTGTGGCCGGGGAGAAGGGGAGGCCCTTGGGAGGGGAGCCATGTTGGGGGAGGAGGGGGGGGGCTCCCCCTTAGGGAGGGCTGCCTGCTGCCAGCCAGAGGGGAAGAGTCCTCAAAAACCAAACGTCCAGTGCCTGACATGGACTCCTCCTCCTCATGATTCTCCTCCTCCTCTTGAACCTCCTCCACGGACTTCGGCCTTGTTGGGGGGGCCTCATTAGGCTGCTGTCCTGGGGATGGTGCGGTCAGGCCAGATGGCCCTGCACCCTCCTGCACATCTGTGGATGACACAAAACATTCACAGGTTGGAGGATCCACACACTTGCCACATATTCCCTTTCACCCCCTCCCCCACACATGCTACACACCTGATATTAAAAAAAATACTTACCTGGCACCACGGGCTCCGGACTTGAGTCAAAGCCGGGCAGGCCCTCAACTTCATGCCGATGAAAGGTCAGGGCCACCGCACGCTCCTCCGCTGTCAGCCTAATACGGCATGGTGGGCCCCCTCCTGTGCCCCTGGCATGGGCATGCATTCTGGCCAGCTTCTGTTTGACCAGACGCCGGAGGTCATTAATTTTTTTGTCAATCCCAGACCGGGTCCGTGTCTCCCCCTCCCCCGCTGAATTGACCTGCTCAGTGATCATGTCCAAAATCTCCCTCCTCCTGGCCGGGGTGGTGTTGGCACTGTCTGGGCCGTGGCGGAAACGCCCATAATCGCTAATGGCCCGGGCAAGAATTCTTTTTTCCCCCACAGTAAAATTGAGCTTTCGCTTTCTCTCTGTCATACTTCCAAAAAAACTCACTCCCAGTCAACAAAAATCACTCACAAAAACAAGCACAACCAATCAAGCAAGAACACACACAAAGAGAAAACTAACACCCAAAAAATCACACAAGCACTCAGCAAGAAACAGTCACAAAAACAAACAGCAAAAAATCAGCAAGAAAACAAACGAACAGAAATATATCAAACAAACAGTCTCTCAAACACTTATCAAAAAACACTTTCAAAGATCTACTAACAAACACTTGATCACACAGAACACTAATCGGACAACTACAAAACACACCGCAACGAACAACAGGACAAAAGCACTTGGTTAAATGGGAAGGGACAAAGGGATGTACTTTTGCAATGCAAGTGCGTTTGTGTCTGTCTATTTATGCTGTTTGCGTAGTTCACAACGTTGCCCTAGTCCATTTCCAATTTCACTGATTGCGCCGCTCCCGAGTTGTGAGCATGCGCACAGCGGAGCTGACCATGGTCTCCTTCAAGCGCGCATGCGCGAGCCGGCCGGCCCTTAATTTGCATGGGGTCACGGCTCATTTCAATGTAACACGCCCACGTCCTTCCCAATTTGTATTACTCCGCCTTACGCCTCTGAAAAAACGTTACGCATTCGCAATTTTCTGCGCAAAAGCTACGAGAATAGGGTGATTACGTGGCAAAATTGCGCAAGTCTAACGTAAAGGCGGTGCGCTACGCCGGTCCAATAATGCGCAGATGTACGTGAATCTGGGCCATAGTGTCTACAAACTATGGTACTGTATGTAAATTTGAAATGTACTGTGGGTCTATATCATTTCTTGAGGCCCTTAAAATACAAGGACAGTATCAATATCCCCAAATGACCTCTTATTGAAAAGTAGATAGTCTAAGGTATTTATGAGGAGGCATAGCAAGTTTTTTAAAGTTGTATTTTTTTGTCACAATTTTATTTTAAAAAATGTAATAACTTTTTTTTACTATTTTTTTTTTTTTACATAATATCACCAGTGCAGTACAGCATCATCATATGACTTGAGTAAAAGTTATTAGGGATACTGACTGGTGACAGCATGTAATGAAAACATTTTTTTAATAATTTTTAGTCAAATTTTTTCAAGGGGGACACAGAGGTCGCAGGAAGGGCATGATGTGTACCTCTAACCTGGAAGAGGCAGGATGATGTACATGTACAGGATCCTGTCTGCCTATGTCGCAGCCACCTTGCAGTGAGGGCCAACACCTAATTGTTAGTAGTTCAACAGAGCTTATTCTCTAATGATGAAGATGTTTTGCCACCTATTAAACCAGCGTCCTTAGTTTTAATGAGTGTCAGGAATATATTCCAACACTTATGCCCACACAAGTAAATCAGTCTGTTAATCATATTTCCATTAATTACATCCAGGCAGACTTGATTTCCCAAGAACATGATGGGAGAAGTTAAGTTTGTGAAACCCCATATCCAAAATGCACACACACACCCATCATCAAAAATGGAAACCTATCACCATAATTCCTGCTTGCCATCTCTTATGCTTAAAAAGCTTGATGAGTCACCACATTCCTAACCATTCAGATTCAAATCTGCTTCAGAAGTTTAAATGTTATTGTTGATACAGGAATCAGAAAAAAGGGAAGTTACATAGCATAGACTAAGGGACCACAACACTCTCCTACCGACACAAAACAAATTATCCTGGCCTGATTAGCATAATCCATTGCAGCTAGCAGAGCTGCTTTAAAATAGAACTGAAATCAAAAAGTGAAATATTGCTACATTATAGAGAACATGTTAATTGTGCCTAGACAGTACCCTTAAGTGCCCGTTCACACTACCGCGACTTGGGATCCGACTTGTGTCGCCCCAAGTCTCACGACATGAGAAATTACATGGAAGTGAATGAGAGTCGTCTTCATGCACACACTGAAGCCGCTCTGACTTTAGAAAAGGTTCCTGTACTACTTCAAGGCGACTTCTAGGTGACTTGTACCCATTGATTTCAACGGAAGTCTACCCCAAAGTTGGATCACTGTCTAAACTGAAGCAACTTTACAGGAAGAGAAAATAGAGTGAGATTTGGTGATGTTACTACTTGCTGCTCATTGTTCTCCTTGTTAGAAGCTCTAACATAAGCAAGTAATTCCCAACCTCTACCAAGATGGTTATCTCAACACTGCAAAAAAAGTATGGTTGGTCAGTTATGAAAAAAGATCAGCTGCAGGGAGCCCCCAGGCAATGCTGGCGATCAGTCTTTTGCCCCCTGTCTGCCTTTTTTTGGCAAATATCTTAGGCTGCATTCACACCTAGGCGTTTTTACGCCCGACGCCCGACGCTATTGCAGCCTGAAATACGCTGGAGGGGTGATTTAACATTGTCGGCTATGGAGATGGTTCACATCTCCACGCCGAACTCCGAAACGCCGTACGCCTGAAGCTCAAAACAGGTCCCGTACCCTTTTTTTCAGGTGGCTTCGGCGTTCTGGCATAGCCGACAATGTTAAAATCACCCCTTTCAGCGAAAACAAGGCTAAAAAACAACGTGTTTTGTCGTGGCATTTCGCGAGACAAAATGCTGCAATTTGTCGCGGTAAATCGCGGTACATTACGCCGCGCTATAGTGTGAATGCAGCCTTAGGCCTCGTACACACGAGGCAATAGATTTGTTCAAAACGGTCTGTCCGACCGATTTGAACAAATCTGTCTGTTTGGATTTTGGTTTGCTCGCGTGTACACACGAGCAACCCAAAATCCCCGCCAGCAGACGGCGCGCTGACGTGTCGGTGACGTTGACGCCGCCACATCACCGCACCAGGAAGTAAAACACTTCCGCGCATGCGCCGAATCCATTCGGCGCCGGTGCGAGACGACATGTCTGCTGGTAAGTGTACTAACCAGCAGACATGTCGGGCGGACGGGTTCCCACCCGATAGATTTCAAAGCATGCTTTGAAATCTGTCGGGTGGCCAAATCCGTCGGCTCACCCGTACACATGATCAAATCTGTCTGCTGGGAGGGTCTAGCAGACCGTTTCCAGCAAACAGATTTGATTGTGTGTACGCGGCCTTAGAGTTCAGTTCCTCTATATTCATAATAAAAATATTTTCACAGGTTTCAATTCAGCATCATTTTGAAAAAAAACAATACCTTAACGATCAGGATCACTCAGTGATCCTAACAATTTTGAGAATGAAGTTTAAAGATCAGCATGCAGAATATATCCCAATAGGGTATTTTTAAAAAGAAGAATAAAGCATGGAGTTTTTTTTATCATTGATATTTGTTACTAAAAAATAAAAAAATGGTGTTGTTTTTTTTTTTTTTTGCATTGATAAGCCAATACATGCACTGTACAAAATCAATGGGCCAGATTCAGATACAATTAGATTATCGTAGCGTTTCCCAAATACACTACGCCGCCGTATTTTACCTGGCTCTACGTGGAATCCAGGTAGATTTTGTCCAGTAAACGACGGCGGCGTAGTGTATTTCTCCCGTCGCAATCCATCTACGCGAGTAGGGGGCGTGAATCATTTAAAATAGGCGCGTTCCCGCGGCGATCGAACTGCGCATGCTCCGTTCGCAAATTTCCCGCCGTGCATTGCGCGAAAACACGTCGTTACGTCATTCGTTGTTTGAGTAGCGTCGTTTACGCACGATCCTCGTCCCGAACGAGTTACGTAAAAAAAAAAAAAAAATCGACGCGTGAACGACGGCCATACTTAACATGGGCTACGTACCGTTATACCAGCAAAAAGCTGGTCTAACAGTACGTAAAAAAAAATAGACGAAAGCGATTGCGAAGACCACTCGTATCTTCGTGGATCGCCGTAAAAACACATTTGCATATCCCGACGCATGAAAACGACGCGAACTCCTCCCAGCGGCCGCAAAAATATCGCAGCGTAGATCCGAAGGCTTACGAAGACGTAAGCCTCTCGGATCGAAGCCCGAAGCCGCCGTATCATGGTTTGAGGATTCAAACTAGTGATACGGCGCGCAAAATTTGAAATTACTCCTGTCTAACACCAGTTAGACAGGCGTAATTGCTTTCTGAATCTGGGCCAATGTTTGCAGTAGTTTGTATGCAAAAGTCTATTTTCATAAAACACAGACCATTTAAAGCTTTTGAATAGCATTTATTTTAAGATACTTTAAAGTGATTGTAAATGATAAAACAATCCATTCGGTTTAAAATAGAAATCAAAGGCAAGACATTTGTGTATAGATATAAAAAATATATTATAAATACCTTTTCCCCTTTTTTATAAGTGATCACATTCCTTCTGTTCTCAGCTGTATTAAGAGCTGGGGGGAGGAGAAAAAGCAGCACACAGATCTTCCCAGTGAGAGGCTGTGTGTTTGGGGGGGAGGGCATGTCAGGACAAGTCTGATCATTGGAGGAGAGCAGGCTGAGTTTCCAGCATAGCAAGAGAACTGACCACGCTGTGATCTCCTGTATTGTGGTCAGTTTTTAATAGGAAAGCAGAGGGACTGTCAAGAACACCAGGGATTTCACACAAAGGAAGCAATATAAAGAGAACAGGATATTTTCTCATACAAGTACATGATACATCAGGCACATATTAGAAATATGAAATGTTGGTGTAACAAACACTTTAAGGTGTCAATTGAGGAGAGCAGAAAGTGCAGCAATTCTAGGAGGTGGTAAAATACTATGTAGCACCTACACCAATTTTCCAGGAGCCTGGTGGTGGCAACCAGAGGTAGGGAGGGCTGACATACTTCCCCAGGCTGCAGGTTACTAGGCATGGTGGGTGATGGACAAGAAAGAAAGTTGGGTGCCAGTCACTTTTATGCTTAAACAAGAAGAAGTTTATTACTCACAGCAGGGAAAATGTGGGAGAGAGGGCACAGGACATCCTTAGTCAAAAATAGTAACGATCAGCAAATAGGCAGATTGGCAGACTGGTAAGATAAAGCGGACATCAGTACAGTAAATTAGCCTTTAAGCATAACCAGAACATGTAATTCTGTACTTTGTAGGATAGGCTGTCTTCTCTAGTAACTGAACTTTACTCACAGCATCACAGATCGTTTCCGGATCTTTAGCAGCCTTTTACAGAATCTTGAACACCCGGATAGGCTTTGGATAGGCTTAGCAGTCAGGAGACCACCTGGATAGGCCTTAGGCTTCAGGCCCAGCAGCCAGGAGCTGTTCCACACACATCCACCCAGGCCGCAGCCCTGGGCGGGAAGACTAACTCTGATCACCTGACTTCTCCCCAATAAATACATCTGATTGGCTGAAAAGGGTATGTTTATTTATAACTTGAATTGTGTCAAAGGCAACAGCGCCACCTACTGTCAAAATGGAGAAAACACAGTTAAACATGTTTAGGGGGGAAGTCATTTGACCTCTAAACACTGCATATTAGCCAGGCTGGCTACCACCCAGCACAACTACATTTATCTGTAGCCCTATTCTAGGATGATGGTGCTACAACTATGTGAAAAAAATACTGATCAATGAGGAATAAAAGCTTTCAACTGTTAAATATATATTATGAAAAATCACGTGTTACACCTGTGCAGTATTCATGTATGTGAACTGTGCATTTAAAAGAGATAAATGTTATGACATAAAATCATGCATACAGCCAAGTGAATTGGATCTAATGAGTACATGCTTGATTGACATTTGCTAAAAGACAGTGTATCATAAACATGTGTCATTTTTTTCAGACAGGAAGCAGGGCAGCCAGAACCAGAGGAGTACATTATGTATTGTTTTCAAGAGGGTGAGGGATTGCCAACTAGGTTGATTTTGTATTGTTGTGTAATGTCTTTAGGTAAGCAGCCTTTTCTAAAAGGTAAAATAGTACAACCTACTAGAACAGTATTCAGCTCTTTAAGCCAACAACAACGGATCATTTTGCTTGAACTATGATTAGTTGTGTTGTAAAATCCAGAATATGTGAAAATTGTCCTAGACTGGAGAAAATGTGAAATTTAAGTGCATCTTGAAAGGAAGGGAATGCCACCGAATGAGTTTTGAAATTGTATTTTTGTCATTCAGCAATAATGGTCCATCTGGATAGCTGGATACATTTCAACAAAGAAATGTTTACAGATTTTAAACTTCAAAATGTTATTATCTTTTCAAGACCATTGTTTTAATTTGATGACGTGTTATGAGGGTAGATGAATAGACTACACACAGTTGACGCATATATTTTACATCCAGTTTTAGCATTTGCACATATTGCTGGGGCTGAAAACTTTTTAAGTGTTTATATGAAATCATATACATTTTACACAAACATATAAATTCCATGCTGCTAACTAAAAGAAAAGGCAACTAACATAAAAAGATACTGAAGTAATACAGTTGATGTGTGATGTTTATTTCAAAAAGGCTTGAGAGGTAATGACTATAGGTCTGCAAGCAGACGCTGACAAATGACAACTGTGAAATGCACAGATAGAAATTTAAGAGCTTAAAATACTTCACAGTCTGTTAGGGGTAATTGTTAAAGCCAATACCATGTGTACAGCTTTGTTCGCACTGGGTTGCATGTAGACAAGCTTACAACATAGTCTATTTTCAAATAGAGTTCCAGACATGGCCGCCCTGTGGAGGGAGTAGCTAGAGAATGCAACAGAAAGCAATACCCATCAAGGGCCCAAATTCTGCTTATAATGTCCAGGCCACGGCGGTGCATCTGCCTGGACACTGATGTGAACTGAGCTGTTCAGCTTGGTGCACACATTTCGACCTGTTGTTTTGGGGTTTAGTATGAGTTTTAAGGGCTAACCCCATAAAAAAAAAACAAAGTGAGGAAACCCCCCCCCCCCCCCCAAAAAAAAATCTATACCAATCCCTTAACCAAGCATGCAGCCTGGCATGGAAAGGATGGAACAAGCATTCAGGCCCACCTCCTAAACCATACCAGACCATGACCCTGGCCCAGTGGTTGTGGGGATCACAGAGAAAAGAGCTTATCGGAATCTGAAAGACCCCTTAACAATTAGAGGACTCCAAACTACCTGCCAACCCATGTGAGTGAGTAAGGGGTACATAAATCCATTATTCAGCAGGATTTAGGCAACGTGCCTAGATGTACATCGGTGGGTGTTGTTGTTTTTCTTATGACAGGTGGACGGGCATTAGGTATCATGGTTTAATGTGGATCTACATCACTGGATGATATAATGTGATTGATAATGGATGTTCAGGTCCATGGAGCATTTTTGTTTTTGGTCTTTTTACTACAGATTTCATTAAGCCTCCCACCCACAGACCCCCAACCACCCTAACACTGTGGTTGGGGGGACAGTATCTGTGAGTGGACCTCCAGATTTCAATAAACCTCCCGCCCACAGACCCACCACAATCACTGAGGCAAGGTGGTGGTGAAGAGGCCCTTATCCTCTTCAACATAGGAAGAAAGTGCTTTGCTAAGTGGGCCCCCCCCCCCCAGGCAAGGTTATGGACATGTGGCCTAAAATGGTTCAGCATGGGGGGCAGCACACTGTTCTTTCTTCACTTTTATGGGCTGTTGGGCTGCATGGATAAGAGTCTAGTAAGAACTTTTAGGAAAGACACCTTCTTTTTTTCTTGATATTTGGGGGTTCCGTCTTCAAATCCATTCCAGATCTGAATGGTCTGTATAGAGTTTGAAGGGGAACCTCACACCAATTTTTTTTGTTTTGTTTGCTTTATTGTGTAGGGTCCCCCTTAAAATTCATACCATACTTAATTGGCCTGGTAGTAATTGGATGGAACCAATTATTCTTACTCCTATTGCTGGCCATGTAAGTAAATTGGGTGAGTAATGTCATTGATTGTTAAGAACTGGTTGGTGCCTGCAACCACTGACAGCGGAAAGCTGTCATGTATATAAAATGGAAGTAATATCATAATTATACTTATTGTTCAGCCCATGCCAAACAGGTTAATGTCCAGGTGTTCGGCCAACCACCCAAACAGCTAAGGTTTGGCCTGAACTTACGTTCAGACTGAACCTTCAGCTCATCCCTAATCATTTATACCCCTCTAGCCATTCCTCATATACAGCTTCTGCCTCTTTCTGCCAGGCTAATGCATGGCTTGTGCCAGGCTAAGGTGGTGGCTATATAAAACAGAACAAAGATATCATACATTGAGCATTGCTTTAAAAAAAGATCATGTTAAATTTTAGAAATTGCTGGACACAGTCAGCCCATTCATAATGAATGCCTTTACAGACATTAACATGTGACTTCAGGAGGTGCAGATTTAAGTAGTGAGCATTATTAAATGTTTTGATAAACCCCGGACTATAAACTCAAATCAGTAGAGCACAAAATGATGCATACACTATCTTTTGTGTGAAATGGTCTAATGAATTATTTTATTTTTTTAGATGGCGTGGGGTTGTTTTTGGATGCACACTAAAACATCCTGGTGTAAATTAATAAATGAATCCTAAATCTGCCAATGCACACTGTTTTAAGCATTTTCAACCAGTTTTGAATTACTAAGAATTACAGATTGGGTCAAATAACGGATTTTCAGTCAAAATTGGTTGTAAAAACAATTGATGTTTTCTTCATTTTTGTTGGTCACATGCTGGGTAAAAGTGTAGTAACTATAGGAAATCAGCCATATTTCCATTTGTAGTTATATCACTTGGTGAGTATGGGTTACTGCATTTGCAAATGACTGTAGGCCTTGTAGCTGGCCAGCTAGAACCTGTCCTAGGTCGCTAATATAACCTACATGTATATACAGCTAAACCTGCTAAGAACCTAAATGTAGAGCACATGTTTATATGTGAGATACAAAAGCAGAGTTATTCACTGTGATTTTATGCTTTGATGTCATATAACAGTTGTATGTTGTGTTCACAGAAGGAATCATTTATGTGTATGGCAGTGAAGGTAAGCTCAGTGACACAGTGGAGTTCATACCAACATGTATAGAGTTAAGCCTTTGTGACTAATCAGAAGTCTTGGCCAATCACAGAAAATCTCACATTGAGCAGGAGTCTTGGCCAATCACAGTCAGTCTTACACTCATTCTGTCTGGAAAGTTCCCAGCAGAGCTGCTAAAAATCATTCCACCACAGAGAGAGAGCAAAGCAAACACACAGAATCAGAGTTCAGTTTTATGGAAGCAAAGGGGCCAAATAGGTATGTCATACAGTTATACTGTATATACGTTCCTATTGTAAATAATGTGATTAGAACTCTATACTGAACTGGTTGTGTGTTCACTTGTAGTTCCACCAAACTAATTGACAAACCTAATTCAAGAGCTAACTCATCTAACTCGATCTAATTCACAAACTAAATCAACCTCACCAAACCCTGCAAACCAAGTTGCAAACCACAGAGTTATACCTTTCAGAGAAATCAGAGAATGCTTTAATAACTTACAGAGAGAGAGAGAGAGAGAGTAAATACTGAAGAAAGAAATATATCCACCATCTTATGTTAAATGACAAGATTGAATGTTTGAACCACCATTTTGTTATACTTCATTCAACACGTGTTTTTTGTACATCGACTGTCTGCTGCGAAGCAGCAGTGTTATATATGAAGAAAGTGAAGTTAATAAAGAAGTTATTTTAAGCATTTGGTGTGCTCTTTAAACCTACTGCTTCCATAGAATGGCGCTAGAGGAATTTTAGAGTAATAGAGAGTCTTGTTGGACTGAAAAGTCAGAGATATCACAATTCTTCTAATGCCACAGCGCATTAGGCACTTCATAGTGCTGCGCCTGCCACAGGCCTTCTTCTGTTCTCATTTAAAGAATTCCAGACTTGCATTATGCCTCTCTCTAACCCTCACTTATGCATCACCCTGTGTATCGTCCAATCTTTTTAAATGATAAAAGCAGGAACAGAGGGGTACCAGACTAAGTGCAGCAATAAAAATGGTGGTTTAATATAAGTAAAAACAATTGCCAACGCACAAGATCGATGAGTAATATAGGCACAACAAGTGTATGGTAGTTAGCATCGATGTCTCTCCAGGCAGTCCCAGTGTCGTGGCAGCCTCGGGCACCGGTTGTGTTCCTGGATGGAAACCGGAAGCAGTGCTTGTCACCTTAACCGTGGAACGCAAGACGGTGCCAGGCCGGAGGTGATGTCACACTGTGGATGTGCTAGGCATGCTGACATGGAGTGGGAGTGTTGTGCCTATACTACTCATCTATCTTGTGAGTTGCCAATTGATTTTACTTATATTAAACCACCATTTTTATTGTTGCAATTAGTCTGATGCCCCTCTGTTTCTACTTTTATCTACAGAGTCACCTGCTTCGCGTTAAGGGTGCTGCCTCTTAGTGCTACCTGAAAACTAACTTTCATGAACTTTTCCATTGACTGATTTATTGGAGTATTAGAGTATCATTGCTAGGCACTGCCTGACTACCCCTCATTTCTATTGGACTAAGTTATCATCTTTGTGGTTCATAATAATATTTATATAGATTTATAATACACCCCTCTATCTCCACTGTATATTTTGTTCTTTTATCAGATCTTTTCAATTAATCAGGGTCAGCTTTTCAACTAGGCCAAAAAGGCCTATGGCACCATGGCTGCTGCTATGGGCTAAACGCAGCTGTCCAGTTTACAATTTCACCATCCACTATTAATAATTGTAGGCACAATCAGGTTGATTTACTAAAGGTAAATAGACTGCTCACTTTGCAATGGAAGATGCATTTTGAAAGGGAATTTGTCCATTTTAAATTACCCCCTCCTATCCCCAAGAACTCTCTCAAAGTTTTATGCCCCATACACACGTATGGGTTTCCCGGCTGACTTTTTACTGCCGGGAAACCCGAGGAAAACTGCCATGAGAGCTTTGGCCGGGAAACCTGGCCGTGTGTATGCTCCACCACAGTGTTTCCCATAGGAAAACTGCCAGAAAAAGACTGCAGGGAATCGCCGCAGGAAAAAAGAGAACATGTTCTAATTTTCATTTCAGATGGTTTTCCAGTCGGGAAAACTGCCATGGAGCATACTCACGGCCAGTTTTCTCAGAAAAACTGGCCGCGTGTACAAGGCATTATGCTTACCTGTCCTCACTTCACACCCAGCATTTGCTACTACCAACTGCCACCACTGCAAAGTCTTACAGCTAGGTTCTTCTTCCTGCATGGAAAATCGTTATTAATTCCTACAGAGTGACACCATCATATAAAAAGCAGCCTTATGCATGGAGATTTTTCTTTGCACGCACAGAAGACAATGTCCACTCAGGAGACTGGATTTCAGCGGCAGCTGTGTGGCTCCACGTGTAATGCACTGCAGGGATCTGGCAGCAGCAAGGACTGATAAGTATAATATTAGTCATATATTATTAGTCATACATGTTAACATTTCTCTTGTTCAGCCCCTCTTCAGCGCTGATCGATTAAACATTTTTAACAAGCTCATCGGTGAGAACATGAGAAGTCAATCAATAGATCAACTTTTCAGGAACATCCATAGCTGGATCAAAATTTCAATCCATCTATGGCCAGCTTTAGGTTCCTACTAGCAAAAGCCAGGAGTAATTATGTAGTATCAATCATTAGTGTTTTTTATATATACTCCTATAGGCTACCCAGGATAGTATTCTACTAACATCTATTGTGTCTCCAATATAGAAAAAACGTCAATATAACTTTACAGAAATGAATACCCCATTTAATGAGATCCAAGAGAGTCAAACATCAGCAGAAATGCAAACAGAGCAGGATACTTTTTGAACACAAGTACAGTGCCTTGAAAAAGTATTCATACCCCTTGAAATTGTACACATTTTATCATGTTACAACCAAAAATGAAAATGTATTTTAGTGGGATTGTATGTGATAGACCGACACAAACTGGCACATAATTGTGAAGTGGCAGAAAAATGATAAATGTTTTTAAAAAAAATGTACAAATACATTTCTGAAATATCTGAAATAAATATCTGAAAAGTGTGGCTTGCATTTGTATTCAGTCCTCCAAGTCAATACTTTGTAGAAACACCTTTTGCTGCAATTACAGCTGCAAGTCTTTTTGGATATGTCTCTATCAGCTTTGCACACCAAGAAAGTGACATTTTTGCCCATTGCTTGCAAAATAGCTCAAGATCTGTCAGATTGGATGGAGAGCATCTGCGAACAGCAATTTTCAAGTCTTGCCACAGATTCTCAATTGGATTTAGGTCTGGACTTTGACAAAGCCATTCTAACACGTTTGATCTAAACCATTCCATCGAAAATCTGGCAGTATGTTTATTAGACATGTGCATTCATTTTTGTCCGAATGCATTTTTGGCCGAATTTCAGGGATTTTCACTTCTTTTGTTTTAACAAACGATAATGAACGCACAGGATCTAAAATCCAAAAGATCCGACATAAAAAATGCTTTATTTTTGTTCAATACAGATAGAAGATTCAACATGATGGTAACAATTGAGATCTGTGTCTATTGGACATGTGGTCGAATGTGCCTAACCTAACTCTATTAGTCCAAGATTAATCGACAGAGAGAAAAGATTTGACATTATAGAGACATGAATATTCGACGAAGCAGCTAAAAACATACGATTGTAGCGAGCGGACATTTATGGTCAAATGCTTCGCCCATAGGTTATAGAAACATTTTAATATTGGTTGACTAGTAATAATATATAATTCATATAATTATTGCTAGTCATACAACATTAGAATTCTACTATAGCTTGTGGGCAGCACATTCGACCGGAAATGTACGATTGCGGCATCGTACAGTTTAGCTGCTTCATCGAATCTTCTTAGAAAATTCGACAGACACCATAAGTCTTCAATTGACAGATTCAACCTTAATTTGGATTTTCAGACAAATGCATTTTTTTATGAAACAAAATAAATAAAAACAAATTTCGGGGAAAACTCAATACATTTATTTTTCGGTCGAAAACTACATTTCTAAACTAAATATTCCAGTGTGCACAGTGCACATGTCTAATGTTTATGGTTCGCTGTCCTGCTGGAAAGTGAACCTACACCCCAGTCTGTAACTTTTGCAGACTCTAATGCCGACTCCAATGGCGAATCTGCTTGTGCAACGGTGCATTGGTACATCTCAATCCACTGGATTGTTGTTAGCCCCCCTGTGTTCATGTGCCTTGTGTATGCTGATCTTGTACTTCCTTTTATTGACCTGGCTTGCCTTTTGAGTTGCTTAAACTTGATTCCTGGCTCTGACCCCTGGCTTGAACTACTGACTTTGCTTCTGCTTGATCCACTGTGTTTGACCTCGGCTTGGCTCACCAAGTCTGCTATTGTCTGTCTACCTGTGTATGATCTCAGCTTGTTCTAGTTTCTGCCACGTGCCTATGCTACTGACTGATCCACTGAGTATGACCCCTGGCCTGCCTTCTGGTTATGCTTCCTGTTTGCCCTGCTGTCAAGTATGCCCAAAACTGCTCAATGCTAAGGACACCTGCCCTGCAGCGCATCCTAAGGCCACGTATACATGTTCAGACTGGTCCGATGAGACTGGTCCGACGTTTTCATCGGACCACACTGAAGTTGTCTGATGGTCTGATGTGCATACACACCATCAGTCCAAAATTCCTTCGGGCCAGAACGTGGTGACGTAGAACACAACGACGTGCTGAAAAAACGAAGTTCAATGCTTCCAAGCATGCGTCGACTTGATTCTGAGCATGCGCGGGTTTTTGGTCCGATGCTTTTGTGTACTAACCATCGTTTTGGTCCGTCGGACAGATTTTAAAGCAAGTGTTAAAACTTTGGTCCGATGGGCCGTACACACGATCAATTTGGTCCAATGAAACTGGTCTTCAGACCAGTTTCATCGGACCTGTCTGATCGTGTGTACGTGGCCTAAGTGTTCCTGCTCCCATCCAGTGATCAGCTCTGCAGACTACTACAACAGGCAACCGTGCTGCTCTGGGCACTGCATTTTCTGTACCACCTCCGGGGGGGGCCCTCTCAGCACTTCGGCCTCTGACCAAGTACGTGACAAGGAGCTCCAGGTTCCTGCAGAAAAAAAAAAAATTCAGCAGCTACAAATACTGTAGCTGTTGACTTTTAATATTAGGACATTTACCTGTCTAGCAATTCAGCAGTGTCTTACCTCGAGCCAATTTTTTCAATCAGCTATCAAGTGATGCCACTGCCTTTTTCTCTAAGGAAAACCAGCAGTGAAGCTGTGCTGCACTCTCTGACTGGGCCAGCTGAAGGGAAGGAAGGAGGGGGCGGAACTTCCGGCAAGTTCACGGCAAAACCAGGTCCCCCTCAAAAGGTGGCAAATGTGTCAGCAAGGGGGGGCAGATAAGCAGAGCTTCCCCTTTTGGGTGGAGCTCCATTTTAACTTACAATCAAAAATATATTTGATGGAATAGTGTGGGGTCATGCTCTTTATGTATAAATTATTTTATCCCTGTGATGTGCACTAGATCAGTGTTTGTCAACCTTTTTCCAGTCGGGGCACCCTTAAAAAGTATTTTTAGTCTTGAGGCACCCAGTCCAAGGCTTGGTTCACCTTACGGTGTGTTGCAGAACACGTGCAAAATTGCTTTGCTCTTTAGGGGTACCATTAATTCTTAATGGTACACCCACACATTGGAAAATGTGGGGTGCTTTTGCTGCAGTGCAATTAAAAAAAAAAAGAAGAAGGTTGGGGACTTGTTTCCCTGCATTTTTGTGGGTACAGAAGCCCATTGAAATGAATGGTCTGCCCTACATGCAGCTGCACAGATGTGAACCAAGGGCTTGTTCACATGTCAAAGGGGCGGTAAAACCACATGGATGAGACATTTTTACCACCTTTAACTTCTCTACCTTTAGCTGCAGAGGCTGCAGCTGGGGGGTTCACAAGCTGTGGCTGCAACTGGAGGTATACCGAGGGTGAATGGGGGTGCATTGCAACTACCCCGCAACTGTGTGCATTGCACGGTTGCGGTGTAGTGATGCTGCATTTACGGGCTTAAAACAGATAGTAAAGAGGCAACATAATGCCTCTTTACGGCCTGTCAAATGCCTCTGAAAAGCGATCTCTGCAAAGATTGCTTTTCAGAGAAGCAGCAGTCCTTGCTATCAAACAAGCCCTACAAAATCCATTGTCATAGTACAGCAATGGGGTGGGGGGGTCAGGATTAAAAGTAACATACATACAGACACAGGCTTACACACGCATACACATACATACCAGGGTTGCCAACTTTCAGTAAATTTACGAACAGTTTGTAAAATCCGTACTTATTTCATCTGTCCTTGAATGTCCATTGCGGACATGTAGGCTGCATGTCTTTAACTGACATTCATGGACAAATGCAAAAAGCATGGATTTTACAAACTGAAAACTTACTGAAAGTTGGCAACCCTGATACATACATACACATACAGACAGACAGTCACATGTGCACACACACACTCACACATACAGACAGACAGTCATATGTGCACATACACACATACAGACAGTCACATGTGCACACACACACATACAGACAGTCACATGCGCACACAAACACAGTCACATGCGCACACAAACACAGTCACATGTGCACACACACACATGTATAAAGCCATTTAAAAAAAAAAATCTAGCTTCTAGCTCAGTACCTTTCCAGATTTCTCTTTTCGCCAGGTACTGCACTCTAGGGGGAAGCAGAGAGCACAGCACACTCCTTTGCATTTTTCTTTCATTTTTGAAGCCGACAGAGCGTCTCACATTTTGGTAGGCGAGCTCATCTGACAGCCTTCTCTCCATTGACCCCCGCGGCACACCTGAGAACCTCTGACGGCACACCAGTGTGCCGCGGCACACTGGTTGAGAAAGGCTGCACTAGATAATCAATATAAATGTGCAACATCGATGGAGCATAAATATAATTCATGCTGATGTGCTTATATAGTACAGTATATTCTAATAAACTCACGGCCAGTGGTACACTCTTGAAGGTGTTTGATTGTATCAGAAAACCAATGTAACAAGTTTAAAGTAAGCCCAAACAGTCAATACCCTTGAAATACATGCACGCATTGCAAGGTTTTACAAATATTAATTAGCCATTTAAAAAATCTGCAGCATTTTAATGTGTTCCTATTTAAAAATCCTTCAGGTTGGAGGCTAATGAAAGTTTTATGAGAACGGTTGATGAGGTATTTATTAGATGCATTTGCTCAATGGCGTTTATTTGTCACCGTTATGTCTATAAGATTTACCACATAGTGCTGCAGTTCTCATATGGTCTTTTACTTCAGTGCTGAAAGGGTAGCAGAGCAAGTCTGAGCTCTCCCCTGGGGCCAAAACAGAAGAATAAAAACAGCTAAACATTTGCATCTATTTAAGAATCCCAGTTCTAAGAGTTCTATCAGCACAGGAAAAAAAGTATATGTATCTCCAGGTTAAACCGAGCTGTTCTGGAACTTTGAAGGCAGCTAAACTCTTAAGGCAGATATTTATTGTCAGCATTGACCCGAGAATCCATGCCTTGCTGATTAAAAAGACAAAGTCTTATAATATTTTGCATTTTCTTTTTTCTTTTTTTTCTTTTTTTTGCTCCTGCCATTTAACACCGAACATCAGCTTAGGTGGCTGAAGAACCAATTTCATGTGTCTACTGTAAGAGGAAATGAACTGAGCCAAAGGCGAAAATAAAATTATACAAATGTTATTATAGACTAGCCTGCTCCTGTCCTAGTTTAATTCACAATTTGAAGCTGTGGGCTGTGCTTCTGGCTTTCGCCTTCCTGAATAAATCAACATTTGCTTACATCTAAATTATAGGGGCCACATGTGACTTTGTTTATTGTATAAATTATACTCAAGGTTGATGTATTAACTCTTCCAATTGCTTCTAAAAATCAAAGCAAACTACTACGAGGGACTAGGAAATAGCACTGTACCACCTGCTCAGGAAATTCGATTTTTACGTATAACCCCCTCTGTGTTAAGATAATTTACATAATTGTTCCTTTTACACTTCTGTGTGCACACTTAGAATTAGAAGCCATTTAAACATATCCAACAGCAAACTTAAACTTTAACAAATATATGCTTTTTATTAGGGACTGGAGAACAATACAGTAATTCTTTACTGTTTCCACTATTATAATATTATTTTGTTACTTTTGTAATTTTTTATATTTCTCTGATTTACATAGAACCAGTTGTAATGCCGCGTACACACGATCATTTTTCGGGTTGTAAAAAACGACGTTTTTAAAAAATGTCATTTAAAACGATCGTGTGTGGGCTTCAAAGCATTTTTCGGGTTCTGAAAAACGACAAAATTTTTTTCCGAACATGTTCTATTTTCTCACGGCGTTTTAAAATGTCGTTTTTCGGGTTGTAAAAAATGGTCGTGTGTGGGCTTTAACGACGTAAAAAATCTGCGCATTCTCAGGAGCAAGTTATGAGATGGGAGCGCTCGTTCTGGTAAAACTACCGTTCGTAATGGAGTAAGCACATTCATCACGCTGTAAAAGACAGAAAAGCGCAATTCGTCTTTTACTAACACAAAATCAGCTAAAACAGCCCAAAGGATGGCGTCATCCGAAAAGAACTTTATAGTTCCGTTGTACGTGTTGTACATCATCGTGCTTTGCTAGAGTGTTTTTGTTTTCAGCCTGAAAAACTTTGTTTTTTACAACCCGAAAAATTATTGTGTGTACGCGGCATAAGAGAAGCATGATGGCTACCATTTCTGATCTCTCGGCCTTCTTACTTTAAAACTTTTTGTGGTACTTTTTGTAAAGGAAGAATGCAGATAAAAAATTCTGATTTATTTCTGACACCCCCGATCTGCATACTTGATTGAGGTCAGCAGGCCCCATGTCCCCCCCCCCCCCCTCCGCCAGGCATTAATTTAAATGGGTTGTAAAGGTTTGTTTTTTATTTTCTAAATAGGTTCCTTTAACCACTTCAGCCCCGGACCATTTTGCTGGTCAAAGACCAGGCGACTTCTTCCGATTCGGCACTGCGTCGTTTTAACTGACAATTGCGCGGTCGTGCGACGTGGCTCCCAAACATAATTGACATACTTTTTTCCCCACACATATTTGATCACCTCTGCCGTATTTATTTTTTGCGCTTTAAACAAAAATAGAGCGACAATTTTGAAAAAAATTCAATATTTTTTACTTTTTGCTATGATAAATATCCCAAATCATACATACATATATATATATATATATATATATATATATATATATATATATATATAATGTTTTCCCTCAGTTTAGGCCGATACGTATTCTTCTACATATTTTTGGTTAAAAAAATCTCAATAAGCCCTTTTTGATCGGTTTGCGTAAAAGTTATAGGGCCAGATTCAGGTACATCTGCGCATTATTGGACCAGCGTAGCGCACCGCCTTTACGTTAGACTTGCGCAATATAGCCGCGCAATCACCCTATTCTCGTCGCTTTTACGCATAAAATTGCGCATGCGTAACGTTATTTCAGAGGCGTAAGGCGGAGTAATACAAATTGGGAAGGACGTGGGCGTGTTACATTGAAATGAGCCGTGACCCTATGCAAATGAAGGGCCGGCCGGCTCGCGCATGCGCGCTTGAAGGAGAGCATGGTCAGCACCTCTGTGCGCATGCTCACAACTCGGGAACAGCGCAATCAGTGAAATTGGAAGTAGACCCGGGCAACTTTGCTGAACTACGCAGACAGCATAAATAGCCAGACACAAACGCACTTCCATTGCAAAAGTACATTCCTTTGTATCCCTCCCTATACAGCAAGGTGCTATTGTTCTGTTGTTTGTTAGCGTTTATTTGTTTGTTTGTGACGTGTCGTTGAGATATTTGGGGACTGTTTTGCAGAGTGATTTTTGTCTTTTATGTGTTTTCTTTGTTGTTGTTTTTTTAAATCATATTTTTGCTGGGCTTTTTTTTTTTTTTTTCGGTTCTGTTTGTGTATGATTTGGGAATGTGGGGGTGACATTCCTGCCGGAAAAGGGGTGTCACCCTCAATTTTGGTGGAGAAGGGTTCCCCAGGACCAGGGAGAAGTCATCCCCAGGTCCGTGTGAATGGTGTATGAATGTACAGTGACATAATTGGAGCCTTGGCGTGGCGTTGCTGCTCACAAGTCCTGCATGGTGAACTGGTGCCAATCCAATGTGATGAGGATGTGGGGTGTGTGTGCTAGGGACCACAGTGGTGTGCATGCATGCATTCTCATTGTGCCTTGATTAATGTGTGTGTTTAACGTGCAAAGATGCATATGTGAGCTGGCATGAGATGGGGTCATGAGATGGGGTCCCAGTGCATATGCAGAGTCATCTTGAAGGGAAAAGACAGGAGGATGTTAGTAGTGCATGTGCCCCTTGTGATGTGTGCATCATGGGGGGGGACAGTCATGCCTGCCACCCATGTCACTCACCAACCAGCCAGCTGTCCCCATACATGTTCTGTTTGAAATCTGTGGGGATGGGGCTATGATTGTATATGTAGCTGTCATGGGTGTCATGGGTGGTGTCATGTGTTGGGCTGCTGATGTCCTCCTGCAGGGTTGTGGTTAATTCCATGATGGCATGAGGGGTGAATCTGAAGATGCGAGACACCTCAGAATCACTCATGCCATAGATGTCTATGCGTGTGTGATATATCCTCTCCCGTGAAGAGTGAAGAGTGAGGGGCTTGTATCAGATAAGAATATTGTATTAGATTAGATTAAATTGTAAAGTTTATATAAGCAAATAAAAAGTAAAAAAAAAAACATCTCCCGTGCCCTCCTTAGTGCCCTCCTCAGTGCCCTCCTCAGTGCCCTCCTCCTTCTTTGCTCATCTAAAGTCGGTAGTATAGCTATGAGCATGGATGGCCCTGGCATGTTGGCATACAGTTTGTTGTGCAACACGTGTGACTGCTGAGCTCCTCACTAACAGTGTTGCTTTATCTGACATGTAGACGATTTTTCTCTTTTTAGACCAGCTTTTATATGGTCTAATTTTAGACAGGACATTTTGCTGTTGCGCACACTGCGTAGCCTGCGCTGCCCCAACGTTCTTTTGTGGATCCCCGTAAGTCCCTCATTAGCATATTTGACTAGCAAATCAATGGTCTGTCTAGCGCAGTTTTGCGCGGACGGATGCGCCTGTCTAACGAAATTACGCCGGACAAAAAAAAGTAGATTTCTTGCGTATCTCGTTTTGGGGATGCCGTGCATCGAAACGCACGCTCACATTTAGACTTACGCCGCGCATCTCCTGTTACGCAGGCGTAATCGCTCTGTGAATCTGGCCCATAGTGTCTACAAAATAGAGGATAGTTTTATGGCATTTTTATTAATATTTTTTTTTTACTAGTAATGGCGCCAATCAGCGATTTTTTTCATGACTGCGACATTATAGCAGACACATCAAACACTTTTGACACATTTTTGGGACCATTCAGCGATCAGTGCTATAAATGTGCATATAAATGTGCACTGATTACTGTGAAAATGACACTGGCAGTGAAGGGGTTAACCACTAGGTGGCGCTGTAGGGGTTAAGTGTGCCCTAGTAAGTGATTCTAACTGTAGGGGGGGTGGGCTGTGTATGACAAGACAGTGATCACCGCCTCCAATTACAGGAAGTGGTGATTACTGTCATGCTTGTTTACATCAGCATCTCCCCGTTCTCCCTAACCGTGTGACGATCATGAGTATCCCAGCGGTCAGGCTTACGGAACTTTGAGGTGGGTAATGATGAAGATATTGAAGACATTTCATTGTTTACCAAACCACTTCTTTAGTTCCTAAATTGTAAGGAACTGCCATGTAAATTAAGGACTTAACACTTATTCAGGCTTCCTGAAACCAATAAAGGGGTTATGACAGAGACAGGATGGCATCATAACTTTTATACCTCCCATCCTCTTGCAAAATCAACATAAACACATTAAATGGTGATTATTAAAGTGTCCTAAGGTTTGAATATACTGTAAATGCTGGGGTGTCTTTCTGCCACTTTAGGAACTGAAGAAGTGGCTTGGTAAGCAATAAAACATCTTCAACATTGCAGAAAAAATTGAGTTGAACAGGACTAACTACTACCAGAAATAAGTGCGATTATGAAAGGTGTACAAATGATGGTAGTGCTATGCTAGCTAGTGCTTGTAAAGGCTACAGGATTTTACCTTAATGCATTCTCTTTATTAAGATAAAAAACTTTAAGTGCAGAATTTGGGTGTATGCGCAGGCATCTTTACTAAGGAAAATGGGCAGAGAAGCCTTCAGGCTTCAATGCCGTTTCATACTGTGCATGCGCAAGTCGCACTGAACTTTCTGAATGGTCCTGCCATCTTTTGGGACCTGTGTGTGTCCCACAAAGCAGCGGGGAGGGAGAAGGGGCTGAACAAACTTAGAGATTGCCACAGTGGGAATGGGTACCTGTCAAAATCAGGTACCCGCTCTTCCCTCCCCCTCAAAAAGTGCCATGACCACCACATGTAGGTTAGGTATAAGCTATTTGTTTTAAAGTCAATGGAGAAGCCAACCCAAGGACAGGTAGATTTTAATGTACTTTAAGTAAAGTACAAAACAAATTAAAGCACAGCCCCACAGCTAACACACTTTATGCAGCTACAGCAAAACCTTTTCTGGTTATTTTTTTTTATTTATTTACTGTTGAAGTCATATTTATAAAAAAAAGCTGGAAATTCTAAGCACCACCAGTGTAATATGTTTTTTCATTAGCCGTTTAACTGTCAATGGATAACAAAGAAAAATCACAATATCAAAAAAAAAAAAACACCTGAAGTGTCATGATAGTTCCTACATTGAAAATACTCAAAATAATCAAACATAGAATAGTTCTTATGAATACAATAAATATCAAGTGATATGAGTCAGGTGATCTAGTGCTTCAATCACCCTGTGCCATCTCCACCAATATCAAAAAAACGCACTCACCAGCAAAAATTGCATATGATAAGAACCATGTCATCAGAGGAATGTAGTCATCATTAACTCACACTTATCCCCTCTATCAGAATCACGGGACCCTCTTCAGTATATATCCAAGTGCATTAATCATGACTAGTGTTGAGCAGAATATGCCATATTCGATTTCGCAATATATCTTGAATATATTGTCGAATATTCGAGATATATTCGCTAAATACGAATATTCGTGATATTTTTTTTAAATGAAATCATTGCGAAATTTCGCTATTGCGATTGCGAATGCGAATATTCGAGAAATGCGGAAGGAGCACTCTGATTGGCTCAGAATATTCGTGATATTTTACAATACAAAATAATTGCGGAATTTCTAGAAATGCGGAATGGAGCACTCTGATTGGCTCAGAATATTCGTGATATATTACAATACAAAATAATTGCGAATATTCGGCAAATGTGGAAGGAGCACTCTGATTGGCTAAGAATATTCGTGATATGTTATAATACAAAATAATTGCGAAATTTCGAGAAATGCGGAATGGAGCACTCTGATTGGCTCAGAATATTCTTGATATTTAATCGAAATTTCGCAAAAATGCGATTGCGATTTTTTGGCAGAATTTCGGTACATGCTTTAGGAGCGCTCTGATTAGCTCATTCTGAAATCGAATATTCGAGATATTTTATCGAAATTTCACAAAATGCGAATGAGAAATTCATTGCGGAATTTCGACAGTAACACTCTGAAATCGAATATATGTGTTATTTTAGCTAAAAACAGTATTGCGAATTTCTCGAGCGCGCTTGCGCAATCGCGCGAACAAGAGGCACGCGCGACTACTTCCTGGAACTTGGACACTTGCCAGTTTCATTTCACATAGGAAGTGTGTGTTGGCCAAGTTCCACAACCTTACTTTAAAAAATGGTCGGGAGCAACCTTTCAAGAAGTGAGGAAAAGATGCTGATCTGTGTAAGTATTTGCATTATCTTTAACTGCATTTTAGACTAGTTTAAAAGTTAGTATATAAGATCAGATATTAGTATTTCCCAAACAATTTGTCTCCTGGTGTTACAAAACTACAAGTCCCAGCATGCCTGTACAGCTGCAGACACCCTGGTTGGTAAATGTGTATTTAGGCACTTTCCTTGCTATTTTGCATAATGAATTTAACATGTTGTGGACACCGGGCTAATTTTTCAGATTTGGTGTTTACGAGACTAAAACTTTTTTTTTGCTAGAAAATTACTTGAAACCCCCAAACATTATATATATATATTTTTCTAACACCCTAGAGCAGGGGTCTCCAAACTTTTTACTTCGAGGGCCACATTCTATATTTTACTCATATCCGCGGGCCGGAAAAATTATTTAAGTAAATAAATCCACAGTAGAAGAATAGCATTTTACTTACTGTTGACAGCAGAACTGGATGATGGTCCTGTCGTCTAATAAAACGCTGGAGCATCATTCAGCGGGTTAAACTACCAGCGTGCATGAGGTTTTACATCCGTGTCCTCACCAGTCTCCCCCACATCTGTGTCCCCACATTGGTGTCCCCATATATCTGTGTCCCCACATTGGTGTCCCCATACATCTGTGTCCCCACATTGGTGTCCCCATACATCTGTGTCCTCACATTGGTGTCCCCATACATCTGTGTCCTCACATTGGTGTCCCCATACATCTGTCTCCCCACATTGGTGTCCCCATACATCTGTGTCCTCACATTGATGTCCCCATACATCTGTGTCCTCACATTGGTGTCCCCACACATCTGTGACCCCCACCAGTCTCCTCATACATCTGTGTCCACACCAGTCTCCTCATACATCTGTGTCCCCACATTGGTGTCCCCACACATCTGGGTCCCCACCCGTCTCCTCATACATCTGTGACCCCACCAGTCTCCTCATACATTTATGTCCCCACACATCTGGGTCCCCACACATCTGTGTCCCCACACTGGTGTCCCCACACATCTGTGTCCCCACCAGTCTCCTCGTACATCTGAGCCCCCACACTGGTGTCCGTACAATTCTGTGTCCCCACACTGTTGTCCCCACACATCTGTTACCCCACCAGTCTCCTCATACATCTGTGTCCCCACATTGGTGTCCCCATACATGTGTCCCCACCAGTCTCCCCACAAATCAGTGTCCCCACATTGGTGTCCCCACCAGTCTCCTCACACATATTTGTCCCCACCAGTCTCCTCATACATCTTTGTCCCCACATTGGTGTCCCCATACATCTGTGTCATCACATTGGTATCCCCATACATCTGTGTCCTCACATTGGTGTCCCCATACATCTGTGTCCCCACATTGTTGTCCCCATACATATGTGTCCCCACATTGGTGTCCCCACACATCTGTGACCCCCACCAGTCTCCTCATACATTTATGTCCCCACACATCTGGGTCCCCACACACCTGTGTCCCCACACTGGTGTCCCCACACATCTGTGTCCCCACCAGTCTCCTCATACATCTGTGCCCCCACACTGGTGTCCCCACAATTCTGTGTCCCCACACTGTTGTCCCCACACATCTGTTACCCCACCAGTCTCCTCATACATCTGTGTCCCCACATTGGTGTCCCCACACATTTGTGTCCCCACCAGTCTCCTCATACATCTGTGACCCCACCAGTCTCCTCATACATCTATGTCCCCACACATCTGTTACCCCACCAGTCTACTCATACATCTATGTCCCCAAATTTGTGTCCCCACATATCTGTGGCCCCACCAGTCTCCTCATACATCTGTGTCCCCACATTGGTGGGAACACAGATGTATGAGGAGACTGGTGGGGACACAGATGTGTGGGGACACCAGTGTGTGGACACAGATGTGTGGGGAGATTGGTGGGGTAACAGATATGTGGGGACACCGATGTGAAGACACAGATGTATGAGGAGACTGTTGGGGACACAGATGTGTGGGGAGACTGGTGGGGACACAAATGTGTGGGGACACCAATGTGGGGACACAGATGTATGAGGAGACTGGTGGGGTAACAGATGTGTGGGGACAACAGTGTGGGGGACCACAGAATTGTGGGGACACCAGTGTGGGGGCACAGATGTATGAGGACAGTGGTGGGGACACAGATGTGTGGGGACACAAGTGTGGGGACACAGATTTGTGGGGAGACTGGTGTCCCCATACATCTGTGGCCCCACCAGTCTCCTCATACATCTGTGAGCCCACATTGGTGTCCCCATACAACTGTGTTCCCACCAGTCTCCTTATACAACTGTATCCCCACCAGTCTCCCCACACATCTGTGTCCCCAACAGTCTCCTCATACATCTGTGTCCCCACATCGGTTTCCCCATACATCTGTGTCCCACCAATCTCCCCACACATCTGTGTCCCCACACTGGTGTCCCCACACATCTGTGTCCCCACCAGTGTCCTCATACATCTGTGTTCCCACCAATGTGGGGACACAGATGTATGAGGAGACTGGTGGGGACACAGATGTATGAGGAGACTGGTGGGGGTCACAGATGTGTGGGGACCCAGATGTGTGAGGACACAAGTGTGGGTACATAGATATGTGGGGAGACTGGTGGGGACACAGATGTGTGGGGACACCGATGTGGGGACACAGATGTATGAGGAGACTGGTGGGGACACAGATGTATGAGGAGACTGGGGGGGGGTCACAGATGTGTGGGGACACCAGTGTGGGGACCCAGATGTGTGAGGACACAAGTGTGGGGACATAGATGTGTGGGGAGACTGGTGGGGGCACACATGATGTGTGGGGACACCGATGTGGGGACACAGATGTATGAGGAGACTGCTGGGGACACAGATGTGTGGGGAGACTGGTGGGGGCACACATGATGTGTGGGGACACCGATGTGGGGACACAGATGTATGAGGAGACTGCTGGGGACACAGATGTATGAGGAGACTGGTGGGGGTCACAGATGTGTAAGGACACAAGTGTGGGGACATAGATGTGTGGGGAGACTGGTGGGGACACAGATGTGTGGGGACACTGATGTGGGGACACAGATGTATGAGGAGACTGCTGGGGACACAGATGTATGAGGACACTGTTGGGGACACCGATGTGTGGGGACACAAGTGTGGGGACACAAGTGTGGGGACACTGATTTGTGGGGAGACTGTTGGGGATACAGATGTATGGGGACACTAATGTGGGGACACAGATGTATGAGGAGACTGGTGGGGACACAGATGTGTGGACACACAAGTGTGGGGACACTGATCACATCTGTGACCCCACCAGTCTACTCATACATCTATGTCCCCACACATCTGTGACTCCACCAGTCTCCCCATAAATCAGTGTCCCAACACTTGTGTCCCCACACATCTGTGTCCACACACTGGTATCCCCACACATCTGGGTCCCCACACTGGTGTCCCCACACATCTGGGTCCCCACACATCTGTTTCCCTACCAGTCTCCTCATACATCTGTGTCCCCACATTGGTTTGCCCACCAGTCTCCTCATACATCTGTGTCCCCACATTGGTGTCCCCATACATCTGTGGGCCCAATAGTCTCCCCACACATCTGTGTCCCCACACATCTGTGTCCCCATTAAACCCCCCTCCACTGGTGTCCCCATAAGAGCACCCCCCACTGGTGTCCCCACAAGAGCACCCCCCCACTGGTGTCCCCATTAGAGCACCCCCCCACTGGTGTCCCCATTAGAGCACCCCCCCACTGGTGTCCCCATTAGAGCCCCCCCCACTGGTGTCCCCATTAGAGAACCCCCCCACTGGTGTCCCCATAAGAGCACCCCCCCCCCTACTTGTCACTTGTATCCCCATTAGAGCACCTCCCACTTGTGTCCCCATCAGAATTATCAGCACCCGGATGTTTGTGCCATATCAGAGCCATTCAGCCACCCTCCACAGTAGTGTACAGTAATCATCTCGCATCAGCCCCCCTCCCTCCTCCATGCATGTGTACTTTACCAGCGCGTCAGACATTACACACACTGGCTGTTCAGACCTGCTGCACTTCCCGACTCCCGCCCCGCCTTAATACACACTCGTTACTGGTTAACAGCGAGGCGGGAGGCGGAGCAGGGAGGTGTGGCAACGGGTCTAAAACAAATCATTGGCTGCTAGGATGCCCGTGGACCCAGCAGCCAACACAAACACAGTGAGACGCCGGGAGAGATTGCGGGACCTGCGCTGCATATTGCTAGGGACGAATATTCAGCGCAGGTTCCACAACTAACAGGTGGACCAGTGACTCCAGCTGCGTGACGGAGGAAATGGCCTGGCGGGCCGGATGTGGCCCGCGGGCCGTACTTTAGAATTATTGCTCTCGCTCTAACGATCGCGTCGATACCTCACTTGTGTTGTTTGAACACCGTTTTCATATGCGGGCGCTACTCGCTTATGCGGCACTGTTTCCTAAACGGAGCCTACAGCTGTTGCAAAACAACTCCCCGTTATTACCGGACAGCCATTAACTGTCCAGCCATGCTCCTAGTTAAAGTATAATTGTTGTACAGCTGGTGACGGTGAGCTACATGGTGTATCAGAGCATGCTGGTAGTTGTAGTTTTTAAATAACATCAACTCCATTATTTATTCTAAATTAATTCATCAAAATGTCAAAAAAATGGCAAGATATAAAATCTGTCATGTTAACCCTGTCATTGATTAATAAGGCGAGAATGCTCCCAATGTTGAATACCATAGATTTCCGTCATATATCCATAAGGCTTTAAACAAAAGTATTATAATATACTTTGTTCTTCATCTTGCAGACGTTCCTGGAAACGGGGTATGATCAGCTGCAGAGGCAGTCGGAAAAAAAAGAGGTGGTGCGCTTCATTATAGACAAATTAAGTGGACATCATGGCGGCCCACCAGATCACATGGCCATCTTAAAGAAATGGTCCGACCTAAAAAGGCGCCATATGGACCGGGTCAGGGGTCTCCGTGCTAAATATCACCCAGGTAAGTTATTGCTGACAGTTATGTTTTTTTTTTCTAAAGTGTATTTCGTGCGTGTACTCGAGAGAGGAGCCGGACTGCAGGATTTGGGAGTAGGCAGGCCTCCCCCAGAGGCAATCTGCCACCTTTCCTCCATGCCCCGGGTGACAATGGCGGGTGTGAGGGGGTCCTCACATACAGCCCGTCCTACCTGCTCCGCTTTGAAGCCCAACGTGGCAGAGGGACTCCCCTATAAGGGAGTGAGAGGATTTGCCCGCTCAACCAGCCCCGTTAGTCCTTTGCCTCTCTTTTTAGAGACCGCGTGGTCAGAGTGCGTGCATGTTAACCCAATTTCGAGTGCGTGTGTAAGTGTGGTGGTTTTGTGGGGGGGGTGGGCGTACTAACCGCGGGATTACCTCGCATAGCACTCCCACCGGAGGCCGGGCTGAGACCACCAAACTCAATTAACATGTAGCCGAGAGCGGGATCAGAACCCTAGCTTCAGAGGTGAATGGCTTGTCAGCGCAGTGGCAATCGCGTTGACCCACCGCAGCTCCTTTGGTGACAGTTATTTAAGATCATATGTAATTAATGTAAGGGCAGATGTTGTTAACCCAGACGCCATGTTGTGGTAACATATATCACCACCAGCCAAGGTATTCATAGTACTGTTGAAAAAAGACATGGGACAGCAGACAGCAACACAGAAGTTATGTGGGAACATACATTTCCCATTGCTTTGCATGGGACTTTAAACAAAAACCACGACCATCACAAATGGGGTAGTTAATGGATAAATTAACGATCCTATACTTTAAGTGGACGTGTAAGTAACATGTGACCAAGTGTTATCGAAATATCTACAGCTGTTATGAAGTAACATGTATTTCCCATAGAGTTGAATGGGAATTTAAGAAAAACCCCGACCATGGCAAATGGGGGAGGGTAAGGCTTAAATCACCTATCCTATGTTTGTGGCTGACATATAAGTAACCTGTGTGCCAAGTTTCATGTAAATATCTTTCGCCGTTTGGACGTGATGCTGGTACATACATACATACAGACACGTTGAGTTTTATATATATAGATTCCCACTCAATTCCTGTGTTAGGCGTGGGGTTTTCATAGTAATCCCGTGTGATCCATCAGGCCCTTTTTTTAACATGAGATCGTCTGAACAAAACAAAGGAGACAAAAACAGCTCATTTTACCATGGTGGCAGCCCAGCTCACGCTCAGTCCCCTGTAGTGCCCACAAGACCCTTTAACCTCCCTGGCGGTCTTCACGTGTGTGGCACGGGGTGAGATTTTCATGCTACGATCGGTAACCCCGTGCCACACACGCTTTTCCTCGCTGGATGCAGAAAAATCTTTTTCTTACCTTTTCTCCGCGATCCAGCGATGAATCCCCGCAGTACACGGCGGCCGGATGTCCGCCTGATGCTGTGTACCTCCGATTCCCTTCCCTGCGAGCGTCGCGACGCAGGGGGGCGGAAGGGGGGGGGGGAACGGCGCCAAATTCAAATGTATAAATAGAAAAACAAAGTGAAACACAGTAAAAACACACTGATAAAAATTAAAAAAAAAACAGTGACCTTGATTGCCCCCCCCAGTTTTTCCAAAAGAATTACAAGGTTGGGGGGAGAACACTTTGATTGGTGGCACAGCGCGCCCCCAAGTCCAAATCCTCTGCCACATGCTGCCACTAACCGCGACACGACTGCAAACAGCGGGAGGGTGCAAATCCCTGGGAGCTGAGCGACAGCGACGCGTGGGAAAGCTCGTCATCGGATGAAGAAAGTGATGCGAGTGACGATCCTGCACCTGTGCCCAGCGATGTGCGGACTTGGTGCGCAATTGATTGCGCTACAGAGCACGTAGCGCCCCCAAGGTTTTCCCTTCACAGGATCACCTGGGATAAAAATGGACATAGAGGGTGACAATCCGTTGGATTACCTCCGGCTTTTTTTGACGGATGAGGTGATCGACAAAATAGTGTTGGAGACTAACAGGTAATCAAGATCAGCAAGCTGCTACCCATCAGCTATTTTCGCGGCGCAGAAAATGGGAGCCTGTGACCAGTGATGATATCTGGAAATTCCTTGGCCTCCTAATTTTACAGGGAGTGGTGGGGAAACCACTCCAAAAGTGGTACTGGACCACAAATTAAATTATTGGCCACACCTTTTTTTTGGATCGGTAATGTCCCGAATATCGATTTTCTTTAATTATGAAGTATTTGCACTTCGCAAATAATGAGGAATTCGACGAACAATCCCATCCAGCTCCCAAGCTAAAAAAAATTGGGATGTTTACCAAATGATACTGCAGAACTTCCAGCGGACCTATATTCCTGAGCGGGACATTACTATTGACGAAAGTCTGATGGCCTATAAAGGTAGGCTCAGTTGGATACAATTTATTGCGTCTAAGCGCGCTCGCTTTGGGATCAAATCTTTATGCTGTGTGAATCCAGCTCTGGGTATATTTGGAACACAGTAATGTACACTGGGAAAAGGGACCAAATTCTCCCCGAGGTTTAGTTTTTTTGGGATGGCAAGCGCGTCGGTTCTGTCATTGATAGAGCCCTTGCTCAACCAGGGCTACTGTCTCACTACAGACAATTTCTACACTTCCCCAGAACTGTACGAGTTCCTGCTTATGAACAAGACGGGACGCTTATGGAACCGTGAGGCCTAACCGGCGGGACATGCCGGCAGGATTTTACAACAAAAAGCTAGATAAAGGAGAAGTTGCTGCATGGCAAAAAGGGAATATGTTGGCACTAAAGTGGCGGGACAAAAAGGACATTTCCCTGATGAGCACAGTGCACAACACCTCGACCGTCATGGTGCATACCAGAGTGGAAAAGATGTGAGAAAGCCCCAAGTTGTATTGGACTACATACCACACGATGGGAGGTGTGGACAGGGCTGACCAGGCCATGACCTTTTATCCAGCTATGCGAAAGCAGCAGAAAAAATATTATAAAAAATTTTCAGACATCTCTTGGAGCAATGTCTGTGGAATTCATTCATCCTGCTGAAAAAAAAAAATGCCGGTCTATGGTCCATGCAGACTTTATGTGGAAGGTGGCAGAACAAATTTTCTAAAACGCCAGACGCCAACGGCGGTAAACCGTTCTGACGACGGGCTTCTGGTGTTGTTAATCCTGAGCGCCTGACTGGTCGTCATTTCATGGACTATGTACCACCCACTGCAAAAAAATCAGCACCCTCACGGATGTGTGTGGTTTGCTGCTCCAAGCGCGACAACAGCGGAAACAAAATACGCAAGAAACGCGCTTCAGTTGTCTCGACTGTTGACGTTTGGAACTTTGCGCCATTCCTTGCTTCAAAGAAATTCATACCCGAGACATTTATTAAATAATGATTTGCACACTTTTTTGACCCCCCAAAAAATCTGAGTTTATGAATATATTATTTGTTAAAATTTATTGAATAAAAAGTATTGTTATTATTCTAAAATTATTATTTGTTATTATTTATTATATTATAATTTATTGATTGTGTTTCAAACTTTGTCATTGTCTACTAGAGACTCTGGTTTGGACAGATTTAGGTGAGTTATTCCTAAGAATTGCAAGCCTGCAATCTAAAACGCCAAATTCCCTTGCAAATAATGGTACCGCTTTTAGCACCTAAAATCTGAAAGAATCATACCGCCAGGGAGGTTAATATAACATTTTCCCATTGATTAACTGTCTATATAAATTAATTTGTATTCATATACAATACAGCAGAGTACACCGAATTTGCATACGTCATTAGAAAATATTTTTCTAATATATGAACTTGTTATTATAGGAGCTCCGCTACCAGCTGTGCGCACCAAGCGCACAAGGCGTCAGGCCACTGATGAGGAGGAAGAAGAGGAGGATGCGGCAGAGGAGGATGCGGCAGAGGAGGATGCGGCAGAGGAGGAGAGGGATGAGGAGGATCAGCCAGGGACCTCCCACTCGCCCAGCCACCGCTCCTGTTGTGGAGGATGTCCCCCCCAAAATAATCCAGACATTGAAGATTTGAATATGCTGGTCGCTGGAGAGGTGGAGGTGCCTCAAACTGAAGGTCCGCTGAGCCTCGTTCAGGAAGGTAAATATGTGCACAAAGATTAATAACATTTCAACAATAAAATGTAGATATAAAAATGGACA